>ML846637.1:4696-35461 GCA_009831015.1 Picea engelmannii
CCAGATTATCGCAAGAGTCTGGCAAAGAACATAACAAAGTAATACACTTATCTTCTTTTTCAATCTAATATTAATAGAGACAAGTTGACTTACCAAAGTATTAAAGGCATTTAGATGTTCTGTCACAGAATCTCCATCTTCCATCCTAAGATGATACAACTTATTTCGAAGAAACAACTTGTTTACCAAGGACTTTGATTGATACAAATTCCCCAACTTATCCCATAGTTCCTTGGTTGTGGATTCTACCGAGACATTCAACAAAACTGAATCTGCCAGGCAGAGTCGAATAGTACTCCTTTTTCTTCTATCCAACTTCTCCCAATCTTCCTTCGACAAACCAGTAGGTGGTGTACTAGTAGTTTGTGTACTAGTAGGTTGTGTACCAGTAGCTTGTGTGCTAGTAGACGGTGTACCAGTGGGTTGTGTACCAGGATCCACAACGATCCATTGTTCTTTGTCTATAAGAAGGCCCTCCATCTTGAGCTTCCATAGCTCAAATTTTTTACCATTGAAATTTTCTATCTTGATTCTAGATGAGCTTTCCATTCCTCTTTCTATACTTGAATCTCCACTGCAAAAGCTCCCACTAAACCCAGGTTTATCAGAAACCCAAGATAAACTTGATCTATCAAGACCGAGCCAAACCCTCAACAACAAAGGCATCCCTCTGAAACCAAAAACAAGCTATGATACCACATGTAAGTTTTAAACATGTGAAGTAAAGCAATGCATATAGATTCTTAAGCAAAACATAAATTAATCAATGGCTCATTCACATAGTACACAGAGATTTATACCGAAAACCCTCAACCGAGAAAACCTTTCTTATATTCATTATATCGAATTTCACCATTCACTATACAATATATATATACAATGTTTTTAGGTATTCCGTAGATACCAAAACCCTAATCCCTTAATCCGAGATTAATTTACAAAAATGCTAAAAATAGCAAAAACCGCCAAAAAAAAAAATCGGGGCATTGTGCATAACCAGGGGGGGCATACCTGCCCCCCTGGGACCCCCCTAGGAAAGCGCCTGGCGCACACAACACAAAGAGCACTACTAGAGGGATCGTCAGACGCAGTTTTCATATCTGACGCCCCCACACACACACATGAAAAGAATATAACACCTACCCAACAGTTTCATCATCTAGAGAAACCCTTTTCACCATTTCCCCAGAAACAATAGACCAGATGATGCAGATCCCCAGATTCGACTCCCTTTTACCTTTTTCCATTAATATTCTTACTGAGGTTTACCAGAAGATGTCTTTCCAACAAAAAGCCCAAATCTTTGAGTTTTTTCTCCCTGAAAATGCTCAATTACCCAAAGTGAACCCCCCATACCGTTCATCCATTTTCTCAGCCAAAGGAAATCATATTATCTCCTCTCTGTGTTTTCTTTTAGGATACTACTCATATGAGTAGGTAGATGAGCCCATCCTGGGTTTCCTATCTATTTTCTCCAATGAAGAAAAGGCCACTGTATAATTTGACTACAGCTAGTTCTTGGCCGACAACATCCACGAGAATCTTTTCACATTTTCTACAGAAGGCATGTTTCAGTATTCTTCGATACTGGCGCACATATTCATCTTTTTCCAAGCAGAGAAGTTCTCCTTCTCCCTGTAGAAGCTCGACCAAGACGATAATCCACAACTTGTTAGAGCATGGACATCATTATTGAGAAAGAAGTCATATGAGTTCAGTTTCAAGAAATTCATCGATCTGTTTTACCACCCAGTGGTAAGCATGCTCAATGGGAGAAAATAATCGAGGATAAATGAGGAAATCCAAAGAGTTATACATCTCTCAGACCTAGCCAAAATAGGTGACTGGTATCTCTACCAGGATCACACAGAGATCAGATTCTACGGATGTGAATTACCACAGTATAAGCTACCCAAGCTTTTACCTGTCGGGATATTCACTATGGAATATATCCGACAGATGATAAACTCAGATGACATTCACTTTGTTTCCTTTAAAAAGAAACAATAGTTGAGGATCAAGGGGCAGATAGGATCTTTTATATGTAACAGTCGAGCAGCAGGGGAAGAGGCCAATAAGCTCTTGAAGGAGATGAAGTTCAGTATCAATTTCCCTTGGCACTATGATCCATGTGGGATTATTGCAGAAACCAGATTAAAGAATAAAATTTCCCCATATGCTCATGTGCCCAAACCAGAAATTAAGAATTTTATGAACCAGACAGAGTGGGAGAAAAACACTCTGCTAGACACATAACAGCAGCTTCCTCCAGCCAGTATTTCATAGATCACTACTCCGCAGGTACCGGTAGGGAAGAGGCCCAGAAAATAAGTTTCTCCTTCAGTCACTGAATTCTCTGCAGAAGACTTCCAGGTCTACAGGAAGAGGCCCAAAACCAGTCATACACCTCGGGCAGTCAGCACATGATGTCTACTTCTTCATCCAAGAAACGGACTGATACCACATTGACTACTAATCCCTCACAAGAATCTGCAGGACTTAGTATTTTTGAGAAATATAACTTGATTAAGAGGAAGAATGAGATGTTGACTAGCAGCACCTATGCACAATTTTGGAAGAAAACATCGACAACACAACATAGGTTGCTCTCTTCCTTCGACACAGATAAAGGGAGAATCCACATGGCGTTTTTGCAGGCACAGGTGCCTCATCCAAAGGAAATCTTTGATTATAAGGGGTCAACGTTTGAATTTGATGCAAATGAAGTGCATCTAGCCAACCAAATGGATCTACACAGACAAACAGGGGAGATGATTTTCTCCACCTTTCCCAATACCTCCACGACTGTTGCAAAGTTGCATGTTTCCTTGAACAATGTCCAGACTCAACTGAAGCTAGAGAAGGTGTCTTCTTTGGCAAAAGATAACAAGATAAAATCTCTGGAGGAGCTGGTACTCAAAATTGGATATGATACATCCAATGTCAAAGAAGCATAAGATATCATCAAGAAGAAGAACACTGGCATAGCCTCCCTGAGGAAACAGTTGAATATATTTTCTACAAAAAACCCACAGGCGAAGGAAATGTCTGAGACTAAATGCCATAAGGAAGAAATGTTGAAATTAATCATGGAACATAATGCACAGATTAAGGAGAAGGAAGCCGAGTTGGAGAATCTAGTTAAAGAAAAAGAGCAGAATGTGCCAATGGCAGTCATCCCATTGAATGCAATTCCCATCATAGGTAGTAGTACAGCAACAGCGGTCATCACTGGGGAAATTCTAGTAGCAACCATAGATGCATCATAAAAATTAGCAAATTCCATGGAAGATATGTCTTTGCAGGAACAGGAAATCAAAAGTCTGCATGATGAGATAAATAACCTTCAACATTTGAAGTCCACTTTTCAGTGAAGTTACAACACTGAGATGCATAAGTCGCATAGGCTCAAGCATGAACTTCAGAAGTTGCAGAAAGAGACAATCATGGCTAAGACACTGTTAGAAGCCAAGGAAAATATTTGGATGGACATCTGAAAATCCATGACAGATATTTGGTCGCTCATACAAATTATGTTTGAGCAACATGAACTGGTGCAGAGAAGCAGACATGCCATTGACAAAATAAAAGGAGAATTGGTAGAAAGGCCTGCAGAGGCAAATGAGATCATGAAGTTCCTGAATTCTAAAACAAGAGAGATGCTAGAGGCCTTGGAGATTGAGGATAGAAGAGAAACTATCCTTGAGGTCAAGAAAGTTTTTACCAAGAGAGGATTAATGTTGCAACTTGAGGAAAGGGCCCAAGCAATGGACATTAGAGTTCAAAGGTTTTTCGGCAAAATGGATTTACTACATAAGAAGGGGCTACCTGGGTTACTCGTGATCAATGACAAGTTGATTACCCTTTCAGAATACAAACAAAAGATCATCACAGTGGCAAAGGATGGTTCCAAGTTTGCAGGGATACAGGGCAGCATCACTGGTAAAGCATTTTTGGAGACTCTGCAGTTGGACCTCAACATCCAACACGAGATCAAGTACATCTTCATCACCAGACCCACCTTTGCCAAATACACAGAGATGGATCAAGTTTACCAAAGGTTACTCAAAATCATTGTCCCTAGTCAAAAGATATAGGATGACCTATGTACTATGATCGAGTAATGATGAGGTGTGTGTCTGACTCAGCACATGGTACATTCATAGTCAAGTCAAAGATGAATCACCAACCACTTCCTCAGAATCAGCAACAATGATTCGAGGATCATTTAGAATTCCTATCTTTTTGCAAAATGTAATCTAGTTAGTTAGATTTTATCTCCACCATATCCTAATCATTGATGACAGGATCAATTGTAATTTTTCTATAAATACTTCAGATTTCGAAGTATTGAGGGATGATCTTTACACCCAAGCAAGTTGTAATCTGTAATATTTTGAAGAGATCTACCAGTAATAAAAAGGACAATTCACAGGATTCATGCGTGTTGATGTTGGTGATGTTACTTCTCTTTGTTTAATGTTTATCTTACTTTGTTATCATTCTGTTTTCTATCTCTGATCATTTAAAAGAAGTTTAAGTGTAGAATTTATCTTGAATACTCTGTCTCTGGATTTTAAAGATCTAAATGTTATTCTTCTGATATTATAATAAAGAAATTCTTAAATGCTTCTTTATTTTGATTGACTATCTCACTTGTTTCTTCTTTTCATCACTTTAATTCTAAAGGATCCAACATTTGCATTATCCTGCCCTGTGAAGAAACCTAATAAAATATGTTGTCTGATCTTGACCCTTAACACAGACCCCATAGCCCAATGGATGCATGAGCAATATTTCAGCCATTTTTATAAAACAAAACAACACACTTCTATTAATTTAACTAGCCTAATATTTAAAACCCGAACATATCTAAATCTTACAGAGAGATCCCTCTCTAAAACTGGCAGGGTTAGATCCCAGTTTCGAAGTGGTTGGGTAAGTTACCTCTGCTAAATTTCTTCTACCTCGTGACAACCTCTTGGAATTTACAGAGCATTAACATAGCTCTTCTTGCTTCTCACCATATCTCCGCAAGATGTCCTCGAAAGCATCTTCCATAGCTCAGACTGATATCGTCCTCCATGAACGTGACCTCCAACTGGGGCTTATTAGCGTGTGTCTTCTTCCTTGTTGAAGGTTTCTTGGGAGAAACCTTCCTCTTTTGTGGTGTTAATGTCCCAATAGGTGGATCCTCAAGTGGAGGGGTGGTAGCTTCACCTCCCCCTTGCGCTTCTTCTCCTTCATCTCCTCCTCTATGTCCGTCTACTTCGTCTTCTTCTCCTCCTGGCGAGCCAGACCCATTATCTTTAGAAGCATTTTCCTCCTCATCAGTCTCGATATCCTGGACTTCCTCCTGCTTTTTCTTCTTCTTTGTCCCACTGGACTATCCGACATGCTCAACCCGAGTGACTATGGGGCTCCCTATGGTATCAGTGTTGGAGAGTTCTGCATCATCGATAGGTACAAGAAATTACTCCGGCCACTCCTTTGTAATTTTCTCCATGTCTTCCTCTGTCATCTTGTAGTACGACACTAATTCTTCCTTGTTCCCATTTCTGTGTGCAGTGATGTAGATGAAATGCAGATCTACATGGAACTTTTCTATTGGTCTGTACTGGTGCACGGTGCGCGGTGTCATGCATGGAAAGGATTCAATGGAAACCTTCAATTGTTGATAGTATGCATGAAACACAACGTTGCACTGCCACTGCTTCTTCATGTCGTTGGTGTACCATAAGGTTGAAAACTGAGCGGCCAACGGATTTGAGGGTTCAATCTCTGGAAAGGTGGCTCCTTCAGGCATTTGCCAAGAGAAAAATGTGATCAAAATGATCAACTAGCTGTAATGGAATTCATATCCCAAATCCTAGGCTTTGCAACAATCTTTCTCCAGCTTATTGACGAGGTAGTTCGCCCAGTTCATCTGCATGCCCTCCACACATTTTCTTGTGAGGTCCACCATGAACCCGGTGACCTATGTGGGATGGTTCTTCCTTAAAATTTTGTCAGTTATAAGTTGGAAAGCGAGGTGCATTGCGCCATCCTGTATGGAGGCTACCTTGTAACCTCGCTTTCCTTTTTTTAATTCTTCGCAAGCTTCCTTGATGCATTGTGCCAAGGAACGGTATGAAGCCTTCCCTGGATAGAACTATTGAGGATTAGGTCCCTTCAGGCTTAATCCAGTGATCTGGTGGATCAGTGTCGGATCCACAATAATCCTTTTGTTGAGCCAGAGGTATCCGCCATGATAGCATGACAAGAGGAGTTTAAAGTGAACGTTAACCTCCTGGTGGCGGCCAAAATGGGGAATCTTCCTTACATTCAACATGGTGGATTGCGCCAACTCCTTAATCCATGGTTGTGAGATGAGGCAAGGCTTCTTCCCAATTGTCTTCGTGAGATAGCGATGTGGTGCCAACATTGCGTAGTTCTTTCGGTCTTCCAAGTTGAAGTCGGTGTTCTTTAGTAGTGGGATCTTTCCTAACTGACTCCCAACTACGCGTATTCCTTTTAGAATGTACACAGTAAACATGGTGTACTCAAAGTCTTGTGGGATGTTGTCATGGTTAACGGCGCCAGCCAAAGGTCGAATGTACTCAGGTAGGATTGACGGGATCTGCTTCGCATTAGCCAGATCATCACGGTGCTTACTTCGATGCCCAGTCACAGGGTTAGCACGGCCAAAACGACGTCTAGTCGAAGGGGAAGCCTACAATCCCCTAGTCGATGACGCCTGGAAACCTTCAGATAATGGTCTGTCAGCCATTAGCTTCTTAAGGACCTCCTCGAAAAACTTCTCTAATTCACTAGGTTCACCCAACATTCTCATTTTTAAATAGACAGGTCAGGGTAGAGGAACGGACAGGTGGGGTAGAAAAATGGACGGCGAGGTATAGTCTCATATAACATAGCTCGACACTTGGACAATTCTCTGTTTGGCTCAGTCAATCATGGGTAGCAAATAGTGGTCCCGGCACAGTGACCGATGAGTTAAATAAGTGGGGTATCGTAACGGATTCTTCCAATGGTCAGGAATGCTTCCATCAATGTGAATATGTTCGTTATGGCACGGTCTCAACGTCCAAAAGTGGTCCATCCGCCCATAAATTTGTTTTCTAACTGTTTTGGAGCGTCATTCTAATAGTCAGAGTGCCTCCAATGGTTATATATCTTTACCAGGGAGAAGTCCCATTATGTGTGGTCATGTTGGTCAAGTGAGGTTCAAATCCTGCTAACCTGCCTCCTGCGAGGTTCCAGTTCTGCGAAGTCTTCGATCTGGTCTCTGTAGCTTCCTTATCTTTATTTTTATTGAGATTCCTTGCCTTCTTTCCTGTGATCTGAGTTTCTCTAACTGTTTTTGGAATCCTCTTTCCATTTCTATTATTATCTTCCCCTGGTGCAGTGGCTTCGCACTGTTGAGTTTCCCTCAAAGGGTCTGAAGCTAACATTCCTTTTATTAATACTTCTTGAGTGGGAATACTTATTTCCTGCATAGATAGGTTATTCAAGCCTTTTTGCATTCTTTCAACCTTGACAGCTAATTCTCTTGCCTTTTGTTCCTCCTGCGTTGTTACTTTGTTATGTTGCTTCGACTTATCCTCTGTTTCTTCTATTAGTCAGTCTATTTTCCTAGCTATGAAATCCCTTAGTTCTTGGTTTTTATTTTATGTAGCTTCTTCCTTTGCTTTCCTTCTAATCTAATTCTTCTCAATCCAAGGCTTACCTAGCAAAAGTGGGAAAGGGGCATTGTCCCCAATAAATTTAATGACTTCAAATTCCTCTTCAGTCGATGTTCCATGAACAATAATAGGTACATTAGTAACTCTTCCACATAGGGTTATCATCTTTCCTTTAAACAAACCTATCCTTCCCAACGAACGTATCACAGTAAGCTTTCCCAAAATTTTCCAAGTGTCTTTTGTCATAATATTTACTTGTGTTTATTCATCCAAGACACAGTCTATGTCGAAGTCTTCTATTCTTACACTTATGCGTTGTTTTACTTTCAGGGTCTCTGGTAAACTAACATCTTTGTGAACATCCATCATTTCTTTCAACTGTAGTAATGTAGTCAGAACTTTCTTTGATTCTTTCTCTTTATGACTCGCTAACATGCCCTTAGTCTTTTGACTCTCTTCATAGTTTTCTTGTCTTATGTTCATTCATTCAACTTTAGCAATCATCTTTGGACAATCCTCAACCTCCTGACCAAAAATCTTACAACAAAGACAAATAGGACATGTGCTAGGGCATTCCTTAGCAATATGTCTTGGTCTTCTGCAATTATAACACAATGTCAATCCTCTTTTTTCTTTTAAACGTTCCCCAACCTCTTTTGTACTGCACACTAGGATCACAGTGTTGGATCTGCAATCTGCAAAAAAAAATCCTAGGTTCTTGCATCCACTTTTTAGTCCAAAAATTCTTTCTATGCATAGGAATAACATATATTTCTTCATTTCCATTAAATTTACCCAAATCAACTCTTTCTTTCAACTGCGCCCTAGCCTTCAGACTAGGACAGAATTTATTAAACATACTTAAATTCATGCTTTCGAAACAAAAAAATTCACTTTTCTTACTCTTGTCAAAGCACAAATATTTACCTCTTTTAATATCTTACCTCTTTACTTCAAATCAAATTTCTTACTTAGCACAAAGCTTCGCAAGTCAAGTAGATTATTGCGCACTTTAGTAGCAGATTTACGCATAGAGCTTCTCTTTTCTTTACTTCAGTTCCCAGCAATCACAATTTCAGGTCCTAGCAACGGAACCATTTTTTGGCACAGGAGCAGACCCAGGGTTCAACACTTAACAGCGCACCAACAAAACCCCGACTATTGGCCCTTTCGACAACACCTGCGAGGCAGGCGAAGTCTCACCCAAGGTAGAAGCAGGGGGGTTACAGGACGCAAGTGTCTGTAACCAAGCTGAGACACATATCTGTGATAATAACACTTCGCACAATCATCTATAAACACTTAGGATTAACATGCATTAGTTCATTAGCCTTATTAACATCGTAGAACATACCCAAAGATAGATCAGTGCAGTAACAATAAATGATTATATATCCTGAGAACTTAGCACTGAGTTAGATCTAACATTCATTTACCCTTAACACAAGTGAAGCATTGAATCAATAACAGATCTACCTATCATACATAATAATCAAAACATTGATCATATTCATAACATAAATAACACAACACAAAGCAAACCAAAGACACAAGATATACGTGGTTCACCCCAGTGTGGAGCTATGTCCACCAACTGCTTCACCTTCTTCATTATTCACCAATCTCTTACATTCAGTTACTCATGTGCACTAAGCCACAGAGTCGAGCTTCGCATCGGACAGGAGATCTGTGCACTGAGCACCCGATACTCCTTCCAAAACTAGGTCAAGGCACATAGCCAACTCTCTATCAAGCACAAAGACTTAACGCACATACATTTTGTTTCACAAAGCAACTCATCTACTTGCACTTAGCCCGAAATACTACTCCTCAAAAACACTTCTACTTCTACCATACATTCTTATTTATTTATACTTTTACAATTCCTTACAATAAGGCCTAAACATGGGAGAACCCAAGGGCTTACATCCCATAACCCATTACAAAAACCCTAGAGGACCCCTTATTGGGTCCACATAGCCCACAAAATCGGTGAGATCTATGATCTTACCTCCGCCTAGGCTCTCCTTCTTCGAACAAAGTGTCAAAGTCCAAAAGTGGGCCAATTCTGACTAAGATTTCCTCAAACTTGATCGAGGGCCAACACCTCCCTTGAATTTCGGCCTTCTTTACTTCACCTTCCCTTTGAAATTCGGCTTAGATATCCTTTGGTTACTTCATTCACTTGTATGTATTCAATATGCTCAAGTGTGATTAAAATGAGATAGCCTTGCCTCTTATTTATACTTTCATGTAGCTTCCTCAACGGGTTACCTTTTAACCATCTTAATCCACTTTCGTTATTTTAGGGTTAACCCACTTCTAACCACTTGTCCACTTTGTAATTTCGCCATTAAATTTATTATTTAAATAATTTCTTTTGTATCCACTTTGACTTATAACTTACACTCATCACTTCACTTTATTATTTAAATTACCTTCTAACCATCTTAACCCACTTTCCTTATTTTAGGGATAACCCACTTCTAACCACTTGTCCACTTAGTAATTTCTCCATTAAATTTATTATTTAAATCATTTATTTTGTATACACTTTGACTTATAGTACACTCATCACTTCACTTTATTATTTAAATAATTTCTTCTTTGCACTACTTTGACTACTTTGACCTTTTGGGGCTTCTAAATGACTCATGAGGGTTCTCCAACTTCACATGGCCATAACTCTCTAATCGTGAGGAGTTATGTGATGGGTTGACATCAATGACAACCAACCTAATTAATCAACACTTACCTCCTTACGGTGAGGGATTTCAACCTTTTTATTAAAACCCTGGCTTTTAGGAAAACTCTTATTGTCAACCCGATGCTAGTAACAATCTGGGTTCTTCTTTTCCTTACTGGAACCAGCCCAAGAGAACCCCCTCCAAAAATTGGAGTACGATACAGAAATCAAGCATCCCCTTCCTAGAAACTCTTAATTTTCTAGATATTTCAAAGTTGATGAATGACCATGTGTGTGACGATACTAAATGGTCATCGGTCCCAACCAAACTTCCTTCGAATATTCCCAAATTTGAAGGAAAATATGGTGAAGATCTCGATGATCATGTCACAACTTTCCTCTTGTGGTGTTCGTCCAACTCATTGAATGATGATTCTATTCGATTACACCTTTTTCAGCATACTCTCACTGGAGTCGCTAGTAAGTGGTATATTGAATTGAAGGGGGTATCATATCGCACATTTCACAACTTGGCGTTAGTCTTTCTCAATCACTTTCAACTCATGGTTCGTTATGATGCTAGCATTGATTTGTTGTCGACCTTTCAATGAAATAAATCCACTCATATATCTAACCATATTCTAGAGTGGTGGAGGAGAAAGAGAATTATTAAGGCAACCATCCCTCCAAAGTTCCTCTTGGAGTGGTTTTTGAATTCCTTGTTTCTTTATATCGCTAAGGACGTTTCCAATTGCAGAGTAACTACAATGGAAGAAGTTATCTTTCACGACCCAACAACTAGTTTTGATTTACTCTCAATCTTGGTGATCCAGATTATTTTGAGAACGATATGAAGGAAGAAATATAATAGAGATATAACAAGGAGATACACAGAGATATTTCAAGTAACATAGTAATATAGTAGAACTTTGATTCTATTAACGATTGTTTCGAATACAAAAGATTTTAAAATGCAAAGCACACAAGCTAGCTAGAATGGTGGTAGCTTATCTTTGAAGAGACATGTGTCGATTACTCTCATTCATAAGAAGCTGACTACAATGAGGCTCCAAAATCCTTTTTAACAGAAATATTAAATAAGAAAACCTTAAACCTGGAAGATGAAACACCAAAAGGTTTGTGGGCCCTGATGGCGGTAGTTGATACGTCAACTTCCCAACGGCGCAACTTTTGTTTATGATCTATGTTTTGGGCACTTGATACCCCATTGGAAAGGCCTATATGAGGAGTACACGTTCTTAATGGTCCAATATCTCCTAGATAAAATCCATTGGGCATTTCTAAGTCAAACAAATGTTGTTTAGGGACTCAAAACGACCCTGAAAGTTTGGGACCAAAAAAATTGTAGAAAAACTGCCATGATGGAAATTGTAATTTGAGCCAGTGGAATAGGTGGGCGACCATCGATGTCCACCTGGATATGTCCTCCCCCCTTAGGAATCAATGGTATTCATTGCATCAGTTCCCTCCATTGGATGGGGAAAATTTTCTTGAATCTGACTCTTGGTGAGCCACTTTCCCTGATGAAGAAACTTCCCTGCTTTGATGACCCGATAGAGTTGGATGTTTTGTTGATGGGTGCCCTTCGTCTTGGTGTACATGATCTGATCAATTGTTTCAGGTTTAATGTAGTCATGATTGATTACTATAGGGGCCAAGTTCTCAGATGAGTCTGAAGTGTCCAAGAGAGGTGGAAAATATTTTTTAAGCAATTCCATATCAAATAACGGGTGCAAGCCAAGGAAAGGAGGAATACTTAATTCAAAAGAATTCTCACCCACAACCTTAGTGATGGTGTAAGGCCCATATCAGAGTGGGAATATCTTATGATGGGTTCATGTGAGGAACTCTTTTTGCAAATGAAAACATACCTTATCTCCCACCTGAAACTTGTGTGGTACCTGATGTTGATAGTGGCATTGCTTGTACTTGGCATTGGCTTTCTACAAAATATCATGAACATGTTGTTGGATGTGCTAGATTTTCTTAACAAATTTGGTTGCTCGATTAGCCTTGGTCTAAGCATTGGAGGACTCTTCCTGTGCAACTGCAATGGGCAGAGATACGTCAATGGTGACCAATGATTGGAACCCTAAGCACACCTGAAAAGGGTTGTGGCCAATAGAGTTATGGAGGGCTCTAGCCAATAGAGTTGTGGAGGATTTCATCCCATGTGTGTGGATGTTTGGAATTGTACATCCTAGGGATATGGACAATCACCCTGTTGACTACCTATGTTTTTCCATCACTCTATCGGTGGAAGGAAGTTGATTTGGTCAGCTTGGTGTCCATCATCGACCATAGGCTGGACCAAAAAGTGCTCAGGAACCTGCTATCTCGATCTAAGACAATGGTTCATGGGAGCCCAAAATAAACCCAAACATGGTCAAATAAGATCTTAGTGGTGGCCTCGATTGTGATGCTCTTCTTGTAGGGTGTCAAAACTACCATCTTAGAGAATCAATCAATGACCACGAAGACACAGTCATTCCCATGCTTGGTTGAAGGTAGATTGGAAATGTAATCCATGGAGATGGACTCCCAAGGCCTATCTAGAATAGGAAGAGGGGTGTATAGCCCCTATTTTTTAATGGTGGGATTGGAAATGGTGTAGGCAGTGCAGGCTCTGATGTACTTGCAGACATATTGTCCAAGCTTCAACCAATAAAAATGCATTTGCAGTACTGCCATTGTTTTGTCTACACCAAAATGTCTTGTTGCCCCACTACAACAAGCTTCCCAGATCAGCTTTGCACACTCGCTTGAAGGAACAAAGAGATGGGTGAGATGGCATAGCAATCTAGCCCGGAGATAAAATTCTAGAACATGATGTCTCATGCCCACGAGAGTTAAGAACTATGGTTAGCACCACAACCGAGGGTCGACTGAGGCAATATGTGTAACATCCCTTGTTACCAACACTTACAAAATGCTCTAATACCAATCTGTAATTTCCCTCATTACCAACACTTACAAAATGATATGATACCAAATTATAGCGTACCTAGCTTACTACTGAGCAACGCTACTCCAAAATATAGTGCGCAGATTTTATTCTATAACATTGGTCTACACAAAATTACTTGAAGTAACGTGCATGACCCCAAGTTGGGTCGCCCCACACAAAATTTCCTCTTATGACACAACTTATAACATCGGAAGAAACACAATACAATTGTGTGCACATGCATGTTGAACACACAAACATTATTGTGCATGTAATCCACTCTGAACATGTGAACACTACTGCGCTCATAAACATTATGGTGTCACACACAAATTATGTTCTCTTGGTGCATGCAGACTGCTTCCCTACACGCACAACGAATCCAGCCTCTTGCGCGCACATAATATTTCCTTCTGTGCATGACCATTCTTACCTCCCCTAGGATACTCATGACCATTATTATACGGTTAACTTAACAGGAATAACTAATAACAATTTTCATACTTAACATGCACGAATGCAATATTGAATATTAACACCATACTTACATGTGAAAGCATCATTATACAGAATAACAACAATTACTTATATGCAACATCATGCAAGAATTAATCTCATATCAAACATAGATAATTATGAACATGATAAATGAGACAAACACATAAAGGACACTTATCTTTTATGAAAAGACACCAACTACGCGCAGAACTCAAACGTTCCTCCCATCCATAGACTTTGTTGCTCATAAACTTTCAACAACATATCACCCACGAGTTGGGGCTTGAACTCCATTAGGGAAAAAGGACTCCAAATGCCAAGATATTGCTCAGTCCAAGGTGCCCATTGTTGCAACTAGTCTATAGTTTCTCATTCCCCACATGTTTGTCCCACCCCAGGAGGTGTGCCCCTTATCCACTCAATAATCCTTATGTTGAAAAGTTAACAACAAATGTGTGTCTAATTCATTTTTCCCTTACATAAATTGGACAATAAATATTAATCTATTATCTCATAATTACTTGAAATAGTTAACTAAAATGGAAAATCAGTGAGGCGTTATAGGAAATTCGAGTTCAAAGGTTGACTAGTGGGACATGGAAGTCGAATTAGTTGTAACTAAGTGACTTGAAGTTGTAACAGAGTTATAAGTACAGTTATGTGAGTTGTAAAGTAGTTAAACTCAATTAAGTGAGTTAAGCTCAGTTGTACTAGTTGTCACTGAACTTACACTAGTGAGAGTTCAGTGAATTAATTATTAATTAATTCAGAATCAGTGATCTCACATGCAACTGAAGATTTACCATTGTTAACTACATGCATGTCAGATCCAGTGGAGACCTAGTTGAGATAACAGGTGAAAGGGACAGTTTGGTTATTAGTTGTGATTTGAGTGAAGTGCACTCATGCAATCACACACACAGTGGATGTTCCCATGAGCAATGTGTAGCCTAGGCAAGAGGAATTCGAATTCATTGCATGGATTGCGCAGAGGAGGCAGGCTGTCTGGAAGCAGTAAATTAGCACATGAATTTGTCAGTTTTTGTATGATGGTGTGAGACGATTGTATTATACTGAGAGCTCTTGGATTAGAGTTTTGTACGATATTGTTTCATGATCCATGATATACATAATATATGATAGTGGGGTTTTTAGCTTTATGTTTTCCCGATAAAACATTTTTGTTATGTGCAATTGATCTTTCTTCTTGATATTGCAATTGGCGATCATGTTTTAAATTCCAAAAGAATATTTGTAGAAGAGATTATGTATTTAACAGTGGCATATAATTGGTAGATCAAGAGAATCCAGGAAATACATAATTTGTATTAAAATATCTACATGGTATCAGAGCGTAGTAGATTGTAGAAGTTGAGTTTGTGATTGGATAGAATTCGAATTTGCAGAAAGACTTTCTTGGTGCTATAGCTGATTCAAGATTGAAATGGATTTCAATGGCTTGAGGTTAGAGTATGCACTCGAGGGAAACTCAAACTACATTGCTTGGAAGGACGGGATGGAGGCAGTACTCGAAGACAATGGCTTAAAGGAATTCATTGACAAAGATGTTCCTAAGCCAGATGTTGCAGACGCTACAAATCTTGATGCATGACAAAAGAAAGTGGCAAATGCAAGGAGGATTCTGTTGGAGGGAGTACGAGACCACATTGTCTCAAGCCTCCATGGGAAATCCACACCACATGAAATGTGGAAGACTTTGACGAATCTATTCCAAAACAGCAGCGACCATAGGAAATTGGCGCTCTAGGATAAACTCAGGAAGATCAAGATGGAGAAGGGCGACTCCATTCCAAAATATCTCACGAAGTTTGTCCAATTTTAGGATGAGTTGTGTAGTGTGGGAATAACAGTAGTTGATGATGATTTGGTGAGCTTGGATCTCCTAGGACTTCCCAAGAGTTGGCACAGTTATCAAGACTCTATCAATGGAAGGGAAAAATTGCTAGATTGGGAACGACTATGGCTGGATCTAGTGCAGGAGGAGTTCAGGCAAAACACCAGATATGGCTCTTCATCAAAGCATGATGATGAAGAGGATTTTTTTTTGGTTGCCAAGGCAAGGAAAGGGAAGGGGAAGAAATTCCATTCAAAATCTGATTCTAAAGGCAAGAAGTTGGATTTGTCCAAAGTGAAGTGTTTTCACTGTCACGAAAATGGGCATCTCGCTACTAATTGTCCGCAGAAGAAGAAGAACAAAAATTTTGATGGAGTTGTAGCTGGTGAGGCCCTTGCCTCACAATTTGAACTTGACTTCTCCTTGATCGCATGCATGGCATCAAGTGCATTGGGATCAGTGTGGTATTTGGATAGTGGCGCTTCCTTCCACATGACGGGAGATAAGGAGCTTTTCAGTGACTTGGAGGAGAAAGATCTAAAAATGCATATAGAGATGGGCGATGATGGACGATATAGTGCAACTGGAATTGGTACCATTACCTTTCAAAGGGATTCAAGTAAACCATTTCAATTGAAAGATGTTATGCATGTTCTAGGTTTGAAGAAAAACTTGGTCCCAGTTGCAATGTTGGAGGACAGAGGCTATGACGTTGTTTTCAGTGATGGAAAATCTTTTCTGCGACATAAAACAACGAGTCAAGTCAAGAAGATAGGGATTCGAGTTAAGAATCTCTACAAGCTAGAGGTAGATGGTTGCGTTGCCATGATGGGCAAGGCAAAAAAATTGGTGATCCGGGATGAGGGTGAATTATGGCACAAGCGATTCGGCCATCTTCATCATGGAGCCTTGAAAATCATGCAACAAATATCTACTGGACTTCCAATTGTAACACTTGCTCAGTTAGATCAGTGTAAGGGTTGCACCATGGGGAAGTATGTAAAGTCCACCTTTCATGAAAAGGAGAATCGTGCTTTGGTGATCTTGGAGAGAATTCACACAGATGTGTGTGGACCATTATCGATTGCTTCAACAGCAAAACATAAGTATTATGTTATTTTTGTTGATGAATTTTCTCGTAAATGTTGGATCTTATTCATGTAGAAGAAGGATCAAACATTCTCAAAGTTCTATGAGTTTAAAGCATTGGTGGAGAAAGAGTCGGGGAAGCAAGTGAAGGCTCTGAGGAGCGATAATGGTGGAGAATACATCTCTAACGAATTCAAAGACTTCTAAAGCAAAGAAGGAATTTGAAGAGAACTCATAGCGCCTCATAACCCATAGCAAAATGGGGTCACAGAGAGGAAGAACAGAATGATTGTGGGTGCATCACGAGCGATGTTGCATGATCAAGGCCTACCAATGCATTTGTGGGCAGAAGCATGCAACACTGCGGTTTATGTGCAAAATCATTGTCCTCATTGAGTACTTGGCATGAGTACACCTGAAGAAGCTTTCACTGGTAAGAAACCTGATGTTTCTCGTTTTAAGATTTTTGGCTCATTTGTTTATGTGCATGTGACCAAGGATGCCAGGAAGAAGCTGGAACCGAATACTGAAGTTGGGATATTTGTGGGGTACACAGAAACACCCCATAATTATCATGTGTATTTGCCTAACAGTAAGATGACTTTTATGCAACAGGATATAAAATTTGATGAGGGGAAAGCCATGCGGTTGTCGGTTGAGAGGGAGATAGACTTGCATACAGAGGAGGAACTGTTGGTTCCCAAAGATGAGTCTCAAGATGTGGATAAGTCACATGAGGAAGTTCATGGAGTGGAGGAAGCCACTCATGTAGAGCCAAACATCAGAAATGGCAGAAAGCACACCATGGAAGCTGATAGATTCAAACTTGATGTTGCACAGAATGTAGAAGCCCCTACTTCACAGCGCAGACAGAGACAGTATCTTGATCGATTTACTGGATACATGGCTCTCATGAGAAAATGTATTGTGACTGAGCCATCTTCCTTTCAGGAAGCGGTGCAGGATCCCACATGGGTAGATGTAATGGTGGAGGAGTATGACTCCATTGTCAAAAACAGTGCATGGGAAATTGTCCCAAGACCGGTCGACAAATCTGTGGTGGAGGGTAAGCTTTTAATCATTGTTCTTTATGTTGATGATTTAATATTGACCGGTGATGAGCAGCTGATACACTCATGCAAGGAGTGATCCGGATTATTTTCGGCACGAAATGAGATCGAAGATATAATAAATAAATGCACAGAGATATCGCATATATTCAATAATATAACAGAAATATATCAGAGATGCAACCATAAACATAGAGATATAGTAATACATGATTTCTATTAATGAAAGAAATGTACAGAGACTGTAAAAAATACAGAGTGAAAGACTCGCTAGAATGGTGGCAGCTTATCTCTGAGAAGAGATGTGACGGCTACTCGCATTCACAAGAAGATGAGTACAATGAGGCTCTGAAGGCATTTTTACAATAAACAAGAATGCCAAAAACCCTAGAAATCCAAAAACCTAACCCTGGGAGATGAAGTGTCAAAATTCATGTGGGCCCCGTTTGGGTAATTTAGTACATCAACTTCACTGGGTCGTAACTTTTGCATACGATCTCTGTTTTAGGCGTATGATAGCTCGTTGGAAAGGTATCGTCAAGGAGATTCCTTTTGGGGGATCAATCATGCCTTTGCTTATAATTCAGAACCTTGATCTCAAAAAAACCTTCATTTAGGCCCTCAAAATGGCCCCAGAAGTTAAAACCTGCTAAAAATAGTAAATTGCCAAAATTGCCAGAAAACTATTTTGAGCCAATCAGAAGAGGTGGGTGGCCATTGATATCCACCTGGATCAATCCTCCCTCCTTAGGAATCAATGGTATCCATTGCGTTGAGTTCTTGGGGGAGAGGGAAAAGTGTTTGTTGGATCTACATCTTGGTGAGTTGCTTGTATTGTTGGAGATATCGCGTTGCTCAGTTTGTGGAAGTATGTCAAGAACCTGTTGAGGCTGAGGCTGTTCAACAAGTCGAGATACATGAGAGGACGGTGTGCAGAAGGAATCTTTGTGCTTTGTTGCAGCCTTTTCGACCTGCTTCTGTTGGATAGAAGGTGTTTGGGGCGAGGTTGTAGTGGTTTTAGTGTCCTTTTGTTCTTCTTTTGAACAGATTGTGAAGAAGCTAAATTTTGCAGTATGAGATACTACGTTGCAACACTTTTTAGGTGGAACAATAGTCGAAACTACCTCTGGTATTCTGTAGAGATGACCCCCCAAAGTAACAATGACACTACGGGGTCGAGACTCATAAACAGCATGGTGCTTCCACATATATGGCTAGCCCAAGAGAACATCACAGACATCCAGTGGTGAAACATCACATAATACCTCGTCCTTGAAGGGCTGGATGTTGCATGACAATCAACATTGTTGGCTGACACGGAGATTTCGTCCTTGGCGAAGCCACTCGATGTTGTATGGTTGCGGGTGTGGTGTTGTCGACAATCCCAACTGTTTGACGACCTCTGTTGAGATGAGGTTCTTCTGGATTCTGCTATCAACAACAAAATGTAGTGGGGTCCCCTTCACCCACATCTGTGAATGAAAAAGGCACCCCACCTCTTCAAGATCTGTTGGTTCTTCTGGTTGAATTGTTATGGTTGCGACAATAGCAGTGGGGTCTACATCAATGATCTGTTCTTTACCAATATTTTCATAATCGGATTCTAAATCAGGGTTCGACTCCTTGTCTTTGATCTCGGCCACCAATGACTGTTTTGAGCGACATTCATTGGTGTTGTGCCAGGGGATTTTGTGGAAATCACACCATTTTCTGGTGTCCTTCTTTGTCTTCCTGTGACCCTTCTTTTCCTGTGTCTTGGACTGGTTTTCGGGAGACTGTTTGTTAGGGTTGTCTTTGTCATACTTTGATTGTTTCGGATTTACAGATCCGAAATCCTGTTTGTTCTGGTGCTTAAAATTCTGCTTGATTTTAATAACATATCGATAAGCAGCACTGAGTGATGAGATGTCCAGAAAATCCATTTCAGTCTGGATGTATCTATGTAGAGCCCCACGGTATTTCAGAACCAAATTTCACTCAGAGTCTTTGATACCCAACTTGGTGTGCAAGGTATGGAAGGTATTGGTGAACTCCAAAACTGCTTGGCCCCTCTCTTGCTGCAGTGTCATCCATCTCATGTACTGATCCTCATAGTTTCCAATAGGGTAATATTGTTCCTTTACCGCATCCACAAAAAAATCCCAAGTGGGATCAACCCCATATATTTCAGACTCCTCTGTGGAACTCTGATCCCAATAAGTTTCCCACCAATTTTTGGCATGGGGGAGAGCTTTAAGGAGTGCGAAGGTGATCTTTTCTTTGTCGAAAAATTTGTGAACAAAGAAATAACCTTCTAGCAGATTTAACCATTTGTCTAGGGCTTCTGCATCTATCTGTCCTTCAAATACAGGAATATCAAAATTAACTTGTACCTTGAAAGGCGAGGTGCCTCCAAAGTGGTCGCTTGATGAAGATGTGTCTGTCGCTATCGGCAGGCATTGAAGGATGTGGGAAAAATTCTCCATCATTTCGCCCCTCTGTCGCGTCAGACCTTGCTCAAGCAAAAGACTGATAGGATCGTCTACTCCGTCATTTTTCTTTTCTTTCACCATTGAGGGTTTCTTGGGTGTGTGAGAGCGATTGTCCTCAAGAGAGACAAGCTCGAGACCCAACTTTCTATACTCGGACCTCGTTGGGGACATGCACTGAAAAAAATGATCAAGAACAACCTGCTCTGATACCACTGATCCGGATTATTTTTGGCACGAAATGAGATCGAAGATATAATAAAGAAATGCACAGAGATATTGTAGATATTCAATAATATAATAGAAATATATTAGAGATGAAACCATAAACACATAGATACAGTAATACATGATTTATATTAATGAAATAAATGCACAGAGACTGTAAAAAATACAGAGTGAAAGACTCGCTAGAATGGTGGCAGCTTATCTCTGAGAAGAGATGTGACGGCTACTCGCATTCGCAAGAAGATGAGTACAATGAGGCTTTGAAGGCCTTTTTACGATAAACAGGAATGTGAAAAACCCTAGACATCCAAAAACCTAACCCTAGGAGATGAAGCGCCAAAAGTCATGTGGGCCCCGTTTGGGTAAGTTAGTACATCAACTTCCCGGGGTCGTAACTTTTGCATACGATCTCCGTTTTAGGCGTATGATAGCTCGTTGGAAAGGTATCGTTGAGGAGATTCATTTTGGGGGATCAATAATTCCTTTGACTATCATTGAGAACCTTGATCTCAAAAAACCTTCATTTAGGCCCTAAAAATGGCCCTGGAAGTTAAAACCTGCTAAAAATAGTAAATTGCCAAAATTGCCAAAAAACTGTTTGGAGCCAGTCAGAAGAGGTGGGTGGCCACCGATATCCACCTAGATCAAGGAGGACCTTGCAAAGGAGTTCAATATGAAGGATATGGGCCTCCTTCATTATTTCCTTGGATTGGAAATATGGCAGGGAGATGGTGAACTTTTTGTGTCTCAAGGCATGTATGCAAGGGAGATACTAGGTAAGTTTCACATGGAGGGTCGCAAACCCATGGATACTCCTCTTCCAGGAAACTGGAGGAAAGAGGATGCTACTTCTGGAGAGGTAGTGGATGTTTTTTTCTATCAACAGTTAGTGGGTTCGCTAATGTATCTAGTGAACACGAGACCGAACATTTTCTATGCGGTTAACTAGCTATGTCAAGCGATGGTTAAGCCTACAAACATCTTTTGGAAGGTGGGTAAGCATGTCCTGAGATACCTGAGGGGCACATCTGAGTATGTCTTATGGTACAAACAAATGGATGAGGTGAATTTTCATGGCTTCACGGATGCAGATTGGGCGGGCATCCCAACGGACATAAAGAGCACATCAGGGGGGATCTTTAGTATCGAACCAAAAAAAAAATCTTAGTACAACAGGAAGCAGAGATCTGTGGCACTCAGTTCAGCGGAAGCTAAATACATGGCAGCGAGTCAAGCTACATGTGAGGCTATCTAGATGAGAAAGATCTTGGTTGGTTGGTTTGGTTCTCATTTAGATCTGACAGTGATTCATTGTGATAATCAGAGTTGCATTAAACTCTCAATTAATCATGTGTTTCATGATAGATCTAAGCATATAGATAACTAATATCAGCATATCAGAGATTTTGTGCAGTGGAAGATCATGTTTCTTCAGTACATTCCTATGGAAGATCAGGATGCAGACATTCTGATGAAGGCACTCACCAACAGCAAATTCGAATACCATAGAGACAAGATCGGGGTGAAGGATAATCTCTTTCTTGTTGAGAGGGAGTGTTGAAAAGTCAACAAGAAATGTTTGTATAATTTATTTTTCCCTTAAATAAATTGGACAATAAATATTAATCTATTATCTCATAATTACTTGAAATAGTTAGTTGAAATGGAAAATCAGTTAGCTATAGGAAATTTGAGTTCAAAGTTTGATTGGTGGGACATGGAAGTCGAATTAGTTGTAATTAAGTGACTTGAAGTTGTAACAGAGTTATAAGTGTAGTTATGTGAGTTGTAAAGTAGTTTAACTCAGTTAAGTGAGTTAAGCTCAGTTGTACTAGTTGTAACTGAACTTACACTAGTGAGAGTTCAGTGAATTAATTATTAATTAATTCACAATTAGTGATATCACATGCAACTGAAGATTTACCACTGTTAACTACATGCATGTCAGATCCAATGGAGACCCAATTGAGACAACAGGTGAAAGGGACAGTTTGGCTATCAGTTGTGATTTGAGTGAAGTGCACTCATTCAATCACACACATGGTGGATGTGCCCATGAGCAATGTGCAGCCTAGGCAAGAGGAATTTGAATTCATTGCAGGGATTTTCATTGGAGGGATTGCGCAGAGGAGGCAGGTTGTCTGGAAGCAGTAAATTGGCACATGAATTTGTCAGTTTTTGTATGACGATGCGAGACGATTGTATTGTACTGAGAGATCTTGGATTAGAGTTTTGTATGATATTGTGTCATGATCCATGATATACATAATATATGATAGTGGGGTTTTTAGCTTTATGATTTCCCGGTAAAACATCTATGTTATGTGTGATTGATCTTTCTTCTTGATATTGCAATTGGTGATCGTGTCTTAAATTCCGCAAGAATATTTGTAGAAGTGATTCTGTATTTAACAATGGCATATAATTGTTAGATTAGGAGAATCTAGGTAGTACATAATTTCTATTAAAATTTCTACACCTTCGGCTACCCCACTTCCCTTCCAGGGCTTCAACAACAAACCAGACAGGAAGTATCAGATCACTGCAACTAATTCCCAACGCACCAGGGAACAATTTCTAGAAAAACTTTCACCTGGAGAGAATGCTCACGGGCCTGACAACTCGCCTCTTTGACAACAAATCTCTCACCCAGAGAGAATGCTCATGGGCTTGAAAACCTGCCTCTTCAACCACTACCGAGTTTTTTTCCCAGGCATAGGGTTATACAGTGGTAGTCAGTTCTCGACCTCCCTAAAGGAGTGTTGGTATGAATGATCAAGAACTAAAAATGAATGAAAATCCCCCTGAAATACACTAACGCCAGCAATATATATTGCATGTCTTAGACTAGACACTTGTCACCTTCAAAATTAGCTTTAGCCACTTGGTGACTCGTTCCCATCCCTTGGGAACTTAGGATAAATAATTATCCATAAATTACAATTTTCAAAAATATTAATACAATATTTCCTTGGGCTTAAGACCCCTTAGTTTAGCCCTGTAACATCCCGGGGTCCAATGGTGGGCTTCAAGGTGGCGTACCCCAGGTTTCGAACCCCCATTTTAAATAATGTATTGTTACATTGTTGAGAGGCCAGAGTGCCCAAACAACTGTTAAGAGGCCAGTGTGCCCAAGAAATGTAATGTTTTGATCATTATTAATAATACATACATCGTTGGCTGCTAGACAGACAAGGACTAGAGTTATAGGGGGATATGATTCCACAAGAGAGGGGGATTGAGGGGATAAATGTTTATTTCCTATTTTAATTACCCTTTAGTCTAAGGGGGTGGATCAGTTACGTCGACTTCTTGGGGAAGGCCAGGAGGTACTTGATCCCCCCGAATTACTTGAACCCGCCTCTAGTCTGATGGGGGGTTCAGTGGATAGATCGTCGCTCATTTTTGCTCGTTCACTCCTTCATTCACTTACTCACTCGTTCATTCATTATGTCCTTACCTATCACTCATTGATCCATCCTCATCTGCATCTGGGCTTGGGAAAGGGAACCGAACTACCAAAGATTAGCCACTGTATTGTTGGTTGTAGTGGTCGTTGGTGTAAATCCAGCCATGACTTTAGGCCTGCATATCTGAGATGTGTTCGCCTATGTCTAGATTTTTTCACAACTGCGAGTCCTGAGAGTTCCAGCATTGATATTCTAGACCAGTTGCATTGGAGCCCAAAATAAGGAGAAGGAATGCCTGAGGGACTGCGTGGAAGAGAAGGGTGGAGGTCCATTCTCTTGGGTGGTGCAAGCTAGGTAGAAGAGAGTTGGGTACTTGTATTGTTGTGAGTGCTGGAAAGCCTGTGAGAGATTGAGTGTTGACTGGTTTGGGAAGCCAAGTAACACTCTGGAACTCTCCTTGTGGATTCATAGCCCTAGTTCGGGGGTGACACTATTGCTGAGATTTGGAGCAGTAGTGTCTACAGTTGGGTGGAATTTCCTTGGTCTGCAGCCATTTGGTGTCTTCTTTTATAAAGATAATTTATGTCTGTTATGGTATTATCTACCTGTATATGAATGTATTCCGCTGTGTATTTAACTATCATTTAATTGAATCTTTAGAATAGACATGCTTCCTGGTTATTGTTGTGCATGTCATTAAATCCATTTCTTTTATGCATCCTTATTAATTTAAAAAGGGTATCGGTAAGAGAAAGAAGTCCAAGGGTGGGCTTGAAGGTGGTGTACCCCGACCTGTGGGTGGCTAGGTACGTTACAGTTTGGTATCAGAGCTTCTAGTTGAAACATCGGGCCGATATGGGTCAGGTCTATTAGTCAGAGTCTCATGATCGAGATCGAATTATGACCGTGAAGTTGAAAAGCTCAGGAGGAATGGCGTTGCATAATCTACGTAGGAGCTAGAACATCAGAGGTCCTTTGTAAGGGTTCGAAGGTTCGTGACTGTCCCCTTCAAATTCAGGAGCGATCGCCACTGTGGGATCAAGAGAGATCTGGGATCGTTGGATCGGAGGGCAGGTAAACAAAGGTCGTCCGATGAAAGTGAGGCAAAGGTAAAGTCACAACCGTCAGCTCCCATTAGAGAGAGAGATCGACAGCCAAGAGGCATTGCGGGGAACCAAGTTGCATGGGAGTTAATTCCCCAAGGCGGTCTCGCAATCCAAACCACAGTTTCATTGAGGGGTTACGTATCAGCGTCAGAAGAATTATGGAGTGAAAGGCGGGTTACTCCAAACCGGCAATGCACACCCCCACAAATTGAAAGGCATTAAGTGATGTGACATGTTAGTGATTGAACATCGAAACTCTGAAGAGCTGAAGTAGATTCATATCGTTGATCGAGGTGGATGCGTGGCATGAGATCCTACACTTCAGTAGATAACCACTTCGGAAGAAAGACATATGCGAAAAGCCAGAACTCTCGAAGGCCTGAAGCCCGGAGTTCATCTGGATCATCCATAAACAAGGACATGCAGTGCCAGATCTCTCACTTCAGAGACTTAGTACTCCGGAAGGTTTTGCAGAGAGAAGCACTAGGGTCAGAATTACCCGAAGTCCCGAAGTAATTGAGGACCATTGATCTTAAAACAACAATAATCGTTGATCTATGCAGCAGCATCTCCCGAAGTCCCGAAGTCCAGGGTTAATACAGATCGTCCGATAAGGGAGACACATGTCGACAAATTGGCCAGTTCGAGAATTTGGAGTTTGGGAGAATTGGAAGTTCGCTAGTGTGGAAACTCCCGAAGCCTGAAGTCCCAAAGCCCGAAGAGTCGAAGTGGTGGGGCAGGATGACATCACCTGGAGGTGATGTAGTCATTGGAATTATAAAGTGATGTGGCTTGTGGACGTCACCTGGGATGATGTGGACACATGGGATGTGTTCCACATGTCAGTGAGTTTTGAACATGTAGAGGATTGAAATGTCAGTTAGAACGTGACATGTGTAACCCGCCTGATTGGGCCACGTGTCTGCTTCTAGTATTTCACCACGTGGTGATAGATCACACAATCCGGAGACTGGGCACTTCAGAGGAAAAATATGTGACAGTTGGCATTGGGTCAAGAACCCCCAAAGAGCTGAAGCGATTCACAACCCTTTATCTGTAAGAGACACGCGTCGACGGATCATCGACTTTGGGTGAAAGCACTCCAGAAGAAAGTGAAGGCAGAGAGTTTGAAACTCTCAAAGCCTGAAGAGCCGAAGCGATTTATAGTCATGGATCTGTGGGAGGACATGCATCAACAAATTGTGAACTCCGGGTAAAAGTGTTCCAGGAAGAAGCAAGCAAGGGAAGTTGAGACTTCTAAAGGCCGGAGTCTCGAAGTGGATCTCGATCATTGATCGCGAATGAGGATGAGGACCATTTATCTGGTCCTATTTTAAGGTTCTGAAGTTTCGAAGTCCCGAAGCTCTGGATAAGCGCTTTTTCATATAAGCGCAGGGTCACGACCGTGGTCACATGAAATTGAGAGCTGAGGGAAGAAGGGCTAATGGCCGAATTGGTTGTTTCGAGACAGAAAAGTGCCATGAAGGATTTAGCCGTGGTTTCTAGTCATGGTCACCTGGGAAGGTGGTTTGAAAGAAGCGCATGTGCAGAATTGAATTCTGTATCGGCTAAAGGACAACATGGAAGTGTTATATGATGCAGATTGCTACATCTATGTTCTTCATGAATTGAAAAGAAAACGGACCTATAACGTGGTTTGGCAAATTTTGTTTATCATATGCATAATTCTAACAAAATGGTCACTTGCACATTTTGCAGAATTAAGGGGTTTAAACATATCATCTCATAATGCATATTGAATAAATGGAAGAAGGTGAGGGAGCCTCCATCCATGATAAGGAGTCCAAAGGCCAGAATACTAGAGTTGGTAATGCAGAGACAGAGTCCAATGGACACAAGGGGAAAGGATAACAGGAAACATTAATAGAAATTGTAAGAAGCCTGAAAATATAAGTGCAGAGCTACAAAGAAGACAATGAGAGATTGATGAGAGAGAAAAATCAAATAAATGATCGAGTGTTGCAGAGCTTAAATCAGTTGCAGCGGAAAACGAAGAAGGGATCGAACTCAAAACAAGAGGAAGAAGGCAGGTTTCGTGAAAGGAGAGAGGATCATAGAAGAGTTGGTTATTCGAGAAGTGCCAGCAGAACTCATAGACACCACTCGCATCCTTACTCAGAAAGAAGGTCTTATTCATCGAAATATCCCACAAGCAGTCCAGAGGTGTCTCCTGTTAGGCACCAGAGAAGGAGACACGAAGTGGACAGTTTGCAAGGAGAGTTGAGATAGCTTAAGCCACCCTCCTTTAATGGTGAAAGAGAAAGGGAAGATGGTGTTGAAGCATGGTTGCTTGGACTCATGATATATTTTTAGTTGCATAACTATTCTTCAAACTTAGAAGCTAGGATTGCCACCTACCATTTACACGAGAAAGTTGCAATATGGTGGGATCAACTGAAGCAAGTTGAACATATTAATGAGAGTAGGATCACTTGGAAGCAGTTCAAGAAGTACTTCCAGAAGGAGTACCTCTCAGATCATTTCTATGACAAGAAAATGTAGGAGTTCTTTGAAATCAGGCTGGGAAGCATGTCTATGGCAGAATATGAGAAGAAATTCTTGGGATTGTTAAAATATGTTGGGTTTATAAATGATGAAAAGGTAAAGATACTGAGATTTTTGAGTGGACCGCCAGGATTTTATAAAGAAAAGATTAGTTATGATGAGCCCAAGACCTTGACTGAAACCATCAGGAAGGCTAAATACATGTATGAGCAAGGACGGGGAAGAGAATCCCTGCAAAAATCTTGGAAGGATAAGAGGAAGGAGAATTCTGATCAGAGGAGGAAAGGATTAAAACCTCCCTTCAATAGGAATGAGCCTAATAGAAATAATCAAGATCAATATGCTAAGGGTGAATCCTAGAAAGAAGACTCCTTGGTAAAAAGAGGAAGACCACCTATCCAATGTTAGGGATGCAAAGAAGATCACCTGTACAAGGATTTCCCACACATAATGGACAGAGTGAAGACTGTGCACAACGTCCAAGAGGCTACAACAATCAAAGATATGGGAAGAATCTATGCAAATTTAGATGATCGACAAGCAAAGTACCAATCCAATATGATCGAGGTGGAGGGTAAGATCATAAATCAGCCTGTTGATATTTTTATTGATTCAGGAGAAAGTCATTGTTACATTGATCCTAAAATAGTGGATAGATTACATTTGGAGAAAAGTAAACTTGGAAAATCAAGTTTCATTCAGCTAGTCACTAGAACCAAAAGGAGAATCCTTGATATGGTCAAAGGATGTTCCATAAGTCTTAATGGCGTGAATACAAATGTTGTCCTAAATATCATACCATTGGGGTCTTATGACATTCTAATTGGAATGGATTGGTTGGAAAAACATCATGTTGTCCTGGATTGTCATAGCAAGACATTTACATGTCTTGATGCAGATGGAAAACAAAGCACTGTGAAAGGAGTTCCAAGACTCATCTCTATAAGGGAGATTTCAGCCTTACAGCTGAAGAGATGTTTTAGAAAAGGATGACAATTGTATGCAGCTCATGTGGAAGAGCCAGGAAATACAAAGGGGCCAAGCCTTGAACATTTCTCGATACTAGAGGAATTCGAAGATGTATTCCAAGAAATACCAAGGTTGCCACCAAGAAGGGGGATAGATTTCTCAATTGATTTAGTGCCAGGAGTTGCCCTCGTGTCAAAAACACCTTACAAAATGAGCACACCAGAGTTAAAAGAATTGCAAATGTAGTTGGAGGAATTGTTTAAGAAAGGGTACATGTGTCCAAGTGTTTCACCTTGGGGAGCACCAGTACTTTTTGTCAAAAAGAAGGACGAAACCTTGAGGCTGTGTATTGAATTTTGACAACTGAACAAGTATACCATAAAGAACAAGTATCCTCTACCCAGAATTGATGACCTCTTTGATCAGCAAAGAGGAGTAAATATATTTTCAAAGATTGACTTGAGGTCAAGATACCATCAAGTAAGAATCAAGAAAGAAGACATTCATAAGACAGCCTTTAGGACCGAGTATGGGCATTATGAATTTGTAGTGGTGCCATTTGGACTCACCAATGCACCAACTATCTTTATGTGCTTAATGAATGGCATATTCAGAAATAATTTGGTTAAGTTTGTCATAGTGTTCTTGGATGACATACTTATCTATTCTAAGTCTGAAGAGGAGCATGAACATCACTTAAGACTAGTATTGCAAGTACTGAGAGAACATCAATTGTATGCCAAGCTGAGTAAGTGTTATTTTTATCAAAAACAGATCCATTACTTGGGACACATTATTTCAGAGGAGGGCATAGTAGTAGATCCAAAGAAGATTGAATCCATTAGAGGATGGCTAACACTTAGAAATGTGTCAGAAGTCAGATCTTTTATGGGATTAGCTGGTTACTACAAAAGGTTCATAGTAGGGTTCTCTAAGATTGTTCATCCCATCACTTATTTGCAAAAGAAGGGAACTAAATTTGAATGTGTTATCTCTCCAAGAAACTCTTTAGGGTTGTAAGCTAAAGATGCTTGGCAACTTAAGAATATTATATGTAGGTGTGCTTGGAACAATGGGATGACTCAATGATTAATGAAATAGACAACTCATCATACATTCAAATGAAACAGTGCTTTTAGAAAACAATAATTAGACAAGATATTTTAAAGAGGGGATGAAGAATACTAATCTTGATTGCCAAATACAACTAGGTGTAGGGCTAATACAAGGTATTAAGAAATCCTTCACTTCAAGTTTATGAGCTTACTAAAGAGATGACAGACTTTAAAAGCTAAAACAAACTGAAATAAAGTACAGAAACAAGATACATGAGCAATTCTGATATTGAAAGCAAAAGGAGACTGTAATTCTATTATCCAATAAGAGTCTATAACAGTAGCCAAAAATGTCTTCCCCAGATTGAACCCTGATCTCTTAAAAAGATAGGCATTTATAGCCTTTACAATCAGTGTTTTAGATCCTGAAAACTTGGATCTGTATATCTAAATATAGCAAATAAAACTAACTAAATACAGATTAATAATCAAAAGACTAGTTCCTAGGAATCGAACTGTCTTCTTTGTTGATATTTGACATCTGGTCTTCATCACCTGATATGTTGTGGAGGATAAAGACATATGTCTTCTGTAGCTGGAATCTAGTTGGAATCTTTCAACAACCATAACCAAAATTTTAGTCGACCCTTCTTTTGGTGCCAAAATCTCCACGAATTTTTTATGCTGATTGTTTTTTGATTTGGTGGTTAATCCTTTGATGCTCCTATAACCCTTTAATTACTCCATAATTTCTTTGCTCCAACTTAACTTTCCAAAAATTTATTTCTGTACTTTCACCAGCTAATTCACCTTACGACCTGCTAGTTAGCTGGTGAAAGTTCTGCTTTTCACCAACTAACTGGTTATAATTTTTCCCTTTGCGCTGGTGAAAGCTCTGTCTTTGGCCAAAAGAAACCTTTCATATCCAAAACTGTGTTTTATCAAAAAACTCATTTTTCCTTTGATTTATCTCCCTGCAAATTCACAGCAACCTGGGCCAATACCTATAGATCTGGATGTGTATTAACCTTCTCCTTCAGTTTCTTGATTTTCCTCTTGAGGCATTTTGCTAACCACCACAAACTGTTATAATCCTTGGTGATTTTCTTCCTTCTCTTTTTGTCTTTGACACTCTCACGAGCCAACTTCTCAAAA
>ML846638.1:0-16524 GCA_009831015.1 Picea engelmannii
TTGGGTTCTTGGGATCTAGTAGAACATGACCAGATCAGTTTGTAATCATTTTTTCACTATTATAATGTACTTTTAAATCTTTTAACATAAATAATAAATCCTCACTATTATCTTGTTATGGTTTGTTGTTCTTCATGCTTATGTTAAGATCTATATATTTCTTTATGGATTTCATGTTTCATCTATAATTATTCCTCTTTCATCAGTTTCCTAAATGGTAAAATAACTCATGCTTTAATAACTCAACCATTGTCGTTTAAAACATCTTTTTGGATCAGAAGAAAATCACCATCGTTGGTTTTCGAAGGGAGTGTGAATCGTAGATCTAGTTCCAGGTAGCTTCGTTGGTTCAAAGTTTGTGTAAAAAGATATTTGATGCATCCAAGGAAGTTGAAGTCCGAATTTTCTAAGTGCTTAGGAAGTTTAGCCCCAGGTCATAGCCCTAGGTCACATGTGGAGAGGGGATAGTGGAAGGATCTAGCACCCGTCAGCGTTAAGATTCTAAAAAGCGCTAAGGGTAGGGCCCGCGGGTTCCATACGACCTATGCCTAAAGTGATAAAGGCCTATGTTAAAGTCACGCAACCCTGAGGAGAGAAGAGGGGGGGCTGCATCACAAAATCACCCTACCCCAAGAATAGGTGTTTAGGCTGCCATATCAGTTAAGGGAATAGTTATCATCCCCTCCTCCATCAAGAATACTTTGATCCATAGGGGAATTTCCCTCAACAGTCTTCCATGTGCACCTTTCTTGAAAATTTATTCCGCATGTGAAAAATATTGGTGTTTTTTCGGCTACAAATTCAATGATGTATCCCTGTAGATTCGTATGAACCCAGAAATCAACTGCTCACATGATATGGTGATCCGACTAGTGAAGTGATACATAATCTATGTATCCCAAGTACATGTCTTTTGGACGCGTTCTTGGAATTCTTGAGCTTCTTGGAGCCTATCTATCCAATGGAATAGTTCTTCCGTAAATTTAACCCAGAATATCTCATACTGGTTGCTCAATGTTTCTGAGTAAAAGACATAATCTCTTGTATTCCTCTCACTTTTTTCTCACAACTTTGCTTCCTTCCATACAAAGGCATAAAAATTTATTTCCCAGCATTGCTGAATCTCATATATATAGATCTATGGAATCATTCTCCTCACAGGTTCCCTGTTAAAGCATAGGTCCCAAAAATGGAATCATTTTGTTGGAGCAAAAGTGTTTAGACCAGGGTCCTTCTTAGGTTACCAACAAAAGGTATTGAAGTAGTCTAGAGCGCTGGTATTTTCATCTTCCTGGGAGGGAAGAAGTCTCACCCAAATCACAACCGAGACATGGAAGAGAGGGAAGGGTAAGGAGAATACTTAGATAGACCTCTAAGTGATCAAGACTCAGTGTAGTCTTGCGCAAGATAGGCTAAACCTGTAATAGTTCCGAGTAATTATTAACTGGGACATATAGAAACATAGTTTTGTTTTCATTCATAAAAGAAGCATTTAGTAATATCATACATAAAGGTAATAAAGATAAACAATTCATTCATGCATTAAGACTGAATACACAAGATTTAGATTCAAAATTTAGGCCTTTGATTATATTGATAATACCAAAATCTCATACATTGTCTGTCTGGTTCTCACCCACATCTCCATAGCTATGCTACAGTATTGCCCCATTACATTACTGAATTTTTTCACAACATCATTAGTAATAATAGTAATAGTGATAGCTCAGGACTAACATACTAGGAAACAATGACATTACAAACCTTTCATTAACTCTTCACTATTAGCCTATCATCCTCCATTCATTCATTAGCCTATTACAATCACATTGGTATCCTATATATAATCCGATCTTGTTGGTTAAGAACTCGAGAGTTATTTCTTTTCTTGATCTTTCTGCTGATGTTGCATTTTCCCTTTAACCATTTTTTGTTTCTTTCTTTTGTGCGTTGTCCAACTCCTCAACAACTTCCACAACTTCCATTCTCCAAAATGAAGCTGCAATGTGTTGTGAGCAACTTCTATTCAATAAAATGAAGGGCCAAATAGTTGTCGAGTGTCGTAATTCCAAAATGAAACTTTCATATTGTGTTTCATCACTCTGACACCTTGTAACAACACTTTTTCATCATCCCTAGTCATTAGAGAGAAGAAAAACTCATTTTGGAGGTCGAAAACATGATTTTTTCCCTCATTTTTTGACCTAGTTGGAAGAGGGATGCCCCCCTACCATGGATTAGGGAGCATCCCTCCTCAGGGATGCCCCTTTCTAGACCATTTGGGAGCATCTAATATGCTCTATCTACCACTCTAGGGGAGCGTCCTTCCTGTTAGGACAATTTTAACCAATTCCTCCTTTTTCTATGGCACAATTATGAGATGACTCATGGCTTTGAGTTCCTCCATTTTGGGAAATCAATCCTAAACTAAGTAGGAATATCCTTAACCATTCACTTGAGTCCCTATGTTGGTTAAGCCTCCCAAAATCCTATATAAACCAGGCCATTCATGAGTGGAGGGGTAATTTTTGGGAGTTCATGAAAGGTATTAAAATTTTGATCTCAGACTTCAAAATAATTTTGTAGTATTCTTGCAATGCACATAATGGGTTGGAAAGGAGAAGCATGGAGGAGGTTTTCAACACATCATGATTGTAAGTGTTTCATGTTTCTCATATTAATAAATAAATTATCCTATTTCCATATATCTGTCTTATTCATTCTCTCTTGCATGTGTCTACTTATGTTTCAAGTAGGATTGCTATCATCTGACACTAGGTAGTAGTGGTAGAGAGTTTGTCTATCCTTTTTGCAGGTTCATCTTCACGTTCAAGGTTTAGATCTAGACTTAAATATTTGGAACAATGAGGATAGACTATGGGAAAAAGGTACCATTCCATTTTATTTTCTTTCTCTCTCTCTCTACAAGTAAATAAATAAAATAGATGGAGTTTGGAATGTTAGTGTCTATTTGTTATAACTCTCTTAGTTGAAGAAAACCCATCTAAGGAGAGATCAAACTGTTTGCAGGGTGAGATTTCCCACAACATTCTAGAACTAATTATAGCATGTCCTTGTAGAATATGACATCATCAAGTACTCGGTATCTCTCATCTACCACTTTCCCATCCATAACCTCACAGATGAATTTGTTTTTGGAGTATTCTACTAGTAATTATGCCTTCCAATCCATAGATATGTCCATCAATGAGAAACGCGTTGGCATTCTAGATAAGGAATATGCTACAAAATTCCTCTTACCTTTAACATACTCAATGTCGAAGTGAAAGGATTCTACATTAGAAACCAATTTATGCTATCTCTCACTGAGGTCTTTCTAATCTAAGAAATACTTCAAGCTATTGTGATCATTTTTCACCACAAATCTACTACCCACTAAGTATTATTTGAAATTTGTTAAGGCATGCACGATAGCTAACATTTATTTTTCATAGATAGGATAGAGCCTCTGGGACTCACTGAGATTCCTGCTCTCAAATACTATGGGGTGAACTCCCTACATCAATACTACTCCAATCCCCTCTCCTGATGCATCACACTCCAAGACAAAGGGATGTGAAAAATCAAGAAGTTCTAGAACTGGGAATGTGCTCATGACCTACATTTTCTCAAAAGTGCATTGTGATGTCTCGGTCCACTGGAAATCCCCTTTCTTTTTCAAATAGGTGAGAGGTGCCCCCAAATGTGATAACCCTTTCACAAACCTCCTACATTAACTACATAACCCAAATAATCCCCTCAACTCCGTGATGTACTTGGGTTTTGGAAAATCCAAAATGGACCTGATCTTTTCCTAATGTACCTGCACCCCCTACTTGATGATAATGTGGCCTACATACATAATCTCTCTTATTCCAAACTCACACTTAGATTCTTTGGCATATAAGGATTGTGACTGCATAATGATAAGAACATCATCTAAGTGTTCCAGATGCTCTTACCAAATCCTACTGTATATTAGGATGTCATCGAAGAAGACCAAAAGATACTTCCACAATTGTCCCTTGAAAATGTGGTTCATGCAAGAGTAAAATGTCACTTCTATGTTGGTCAACCTGAAGGGCATGACCAAGAACTCAAAATTCCCAAAATGGCATCTGAAAGTTGTTTTCTCAATATCTTACTCTTTGATGACAATCTAATGGTAACCTGAGCGAAGATCTGTCTTGGTGAAGAATATTTTCCATTGTAGCTCATCCATCAACTTGTCTATGCAGAGAATGGGGTACTTGTTTTTAATGGTCTTCTTATTGAGTGCAAAATAGTCTATGAACATCCTTGAAGTGCCATCCTTCTTCATGACCAATACTATGAATGAAGAAAACAGACTAGTGTTGGGCCTAATGTGCCCCATCTCAACCAAGTCCTTGATTGATTTCTCAATTTCATCCTTGAATCTCTTAGGATGTATGTAGGGTACGGTGATCACTGGTGTTTCCCTCGCCTCTAACTCAATAGTATGCTCAAATCCTCTGTTTGGTGGTCACCCTGATGGTATCGACCCAAATACCATCTCATACTGACTCAAAATTTCCCTGATCTATGGATGATAATGTTGTCTGCCATATGAATCCCTCCTGGTGGTAATTAAACACTCAACAACATACTTCACATTCCCATGTATGAAAATCCTCTCCATCCTCTTTGTTGATATTGTACTGGGTTCTCTTGTAGACATTCCCCTCAATACCATCTTTGACCCATTTGTATCTTTGAAACTCATCATTAGGGTTTGATAATTGAACCCAATCTCACCCAGTGAGTACAAACCATGAATTCCCAACACCTTATTAGTACCTAATAAGTCAACTACATAGAAGGTTTATGTCATGGTGTAGTTATCTAGTTTAACTTCCAAATATGGTACCTTATCCAAGCAAGTCATGGTGTATCCATATGTTGTTTCTACCGTGAATCCCTCAATGATCCGAATCGCAGGGGTTGAGATTTGGATGGCTTGAATGCCGAGAGAGGAGGAGCTTAGACATGCCAATATTGCATGAAAAGAAGAATGGACAAAAAAAACATGTAAATGAAGTAATTGGGAGGTGAGGCTCAAAGAGGAGCCTCACCTATAAAACTAATTACTAATTACTAGCTAATTAATCTCACAATGAACAATAGAAAATATGAGAGAAGCCAAAATGAGTAACTTGATATTATGAGAATCCTTGCTAAGCCTTTAAATAGCATTACAGAATGGTACATTGGAAAAAATAAAAAAAGATCTCATTAAATGAGTCTCTATTATTAGTATAATAGATATAACTACCCACCTAACTAAGTAGTAGAAAATAAAACCCGATACAATAATGGAAAGATATCATTAAAATGAGTCTCTATTAATATAATAATAGATCTAAATACCCAACTAACTAAGTAGTGGAAAATAAAACCCAATACAATAATGGAGAGGTGGGACCCACTTTGACCCATATGGGTAGCCTGTTATCCCAATTAATTAATGAGAAGGTGGGCATATCTTTGATCCACATGGACAATCTATTAGATTTATATATTTATGACTTTTGCATCTGAATTTAGACCATATACCCCCTAAAATTCAGATCATTCCTCCCCCCTTAGAAAATGATGGTCCCCATCATTTCACCCATGCTAAAAAGAGAAACCCCATTATCATACTATTATGATTACAATATGAAAATACCCAATGAAGAGAAGGGTTTTGTGTGGTTGACCCATAACCATGGGTCTGTGGTTCACCCATAACCTTGTTGACAATGGCATTGTACATCCGAATTTTAGGGGGTATATGGTCTAAATTAGAATGAAAATTTCATAAAGCTATAAAGATAATAGATTGTCCATGTGGATTAAGGATATATCCACCTTCTCATTAATTAATTGGGCTAACAAGTGTCCCATATGGGTCAAAGAGAGTCCAACCTCTCCATTATTGTATTGGGTTTTATTTTCCACTACTTAGTTAGTTGGGTAGTTAGATCTATTATTATTATAATAGAGACTCATTTAATGAGATCTTTCCATTATTGTATCGGTTTTATTTTCCACTTCTTAGTTAGGTGGGTAGTTAGATCTATTATACTAATAATAGAGACCCATTTAATGAGATCTTTTTGACTTTTTCCAATGGACCATTTTTTAATGCTATATAAAGGCCTAGCAAGGCTTTTCATAATATCAAGTTACTCATTTTGGATTCTCTCATATTTTCTATTGTCCATTATGAGATTAATTAGCTCTGAGTGATTTACTAGTAATTAGTTTTAGAGGTGAGGCTCCTCTTTGAGTCTCACCTCCCAAGTACTTCATTTACATGTTTTTTCTTCCATTCTTCTTTTCATGCAATATTGCCACATATAAGCTCCTCCTCTCTTGGCATTCAAGCCTTCCAGATCTCATCCCTTGAGATTTGGATCAATGGTATCAGAGCGGGTACATTCTCCATCAGAACAAGGGTTTGAAGCATACTACGGGTTCAAACATTTGCAATAATCTCCAACCTCCTTTTGGTGCCATCGAAATCCATTTGCCGAGCCATACACTGTAAGCATCATAGTTGGTCCACATGCACTACATGGATTTTTTTTACCCTCAGATATTCATTCACCATTACAAGGAGAACCACACATGGATTCAGTACATCCATACATGGATTCACTACATCTATACATGGATCCACTACATCCATTGGTGTACAATATTTTCAAGAAATTTTCAAGGTGTCCATGCTGCCCATAGAGGTTCCACAACCTCTACAACAATACATGCTTCTCTACAAAACCTTGACATCCTTTGTGGCCCTCTACACTCATTTAAATTAAAATAGGTGATGCAACCTATACACAACATTTCAAAGTCTCTACCATAATGCATTGAAAATATCTCTTGAATATATCAAATGGGTATTTCACAGAATCTCATTTGGCTTCCTAGTTTGAGAGATATCATCAATTGAATATTAGCATGTATTTGACCCAAGAAGGTTGCACGTACCACCATATTCAATGGTATTTGTATCCCTATTCAGGAAACTACAAAAGGATTTCCACATATCAATGGGAATATCTCTTCAATATCTCAAATGGGTATTTCACATAATCTCATTTGGCTTCCTAGTTTGAGAGATATCATTAACTGAATCTCAACATGTATTTGACCCAAGGAGGCTACATGTACCACCATATTCAATGGTATTTTTATCCATTCTAAAGAAACTATAGAAGGATTTCCACATATTTCTGAAAATACCTCTTTAATACCTCAAATGGGTATTTCACAGAATCTCATTTGGCTTCCTGGTTTGAGAGATATCATCGATTGAATCTCATCATGTATTTGACCCAAGGAGGTCGTGCATACCACCATCTTCAACAGTTTTTTTCTCCGTGATCAGGAAACTACAAAAGGATTTCCAAATATGGTTGGAAATATATCTTCAAGATATTAAATGGGTATTTCGGGAATTTCATTTTGTTTCTTGGTTTGAGAGATATCACTGATTGAAGATCTACATGTCTTTCTTCCAAGATGGTTGTGCATCACTGGTACTTCAACAAGATTTTTCTCACTCCATTGGTCACCTCAAAACAAGTTCCATATACCGATGGAAATATCTCTTCAGTATCTCAAATGGGTCTTTGACAGAATTGGATTTCATCACCTATAGTAGAAATTATGAATAAATTTGTAGAAGGAGATTCAAAGCCTCCAAAGTCATGATTTTTCCATTTTTTATTAATGTAAACGGTTATGGGTCAACCACACAAAACCCTTACCTTCATTGGGAATTAAAAAGATCTGAGGGTAAAAAAAATCCATGTAGTGCATGTGGACCAACTATGATGCTTACAGTGTATGGCCCGACAAATGGATTTCGATAGTACCAAAAGGAGGTTGGTGATTATTGCAAATGTTTGAACCCATAGTATGCTTCAAACCCTTGTTCTGATGGAGAACGTACCCGCTCTGATACCATTGATCCAAATCTCAAGGGATGAGATCTGGAAGGCTTGAATGCCAAGAGAGGAGGAGCTTATATGTGGAAATATTGCATGAAAAGAAAAATGGAAGAGAAAACATGTAAATGAAGTACTTGGGAGGTGAGACTCAAAGAGGAGCCTCACCTCTAAAACTAATTACTAGTAAATCACTCAGAGCTAATTAATCTCACAATGAACAATATAAAATATGAGAGAAGCCAAAATGAGTAACTTGATATTATGAGAAGCCTTGCTAGGTGTAATACCCCAAGGATGAGCCCCAGTTGTATTTATGAATTGTAAACATGTTTTATAGGCTGGTGAGTTGAGTAATGATAAGATGGTGGGATTATGTGTTTACTAGGCCAGAGGGCCTAGGCGTTAAAGGCCATGAGCCTGATTTTGTATATGTAATTATGCAGATCATTAATAAAATATAAACATCACTACATGTAGACTGAACACGAAGAAAGAGTGATGGGGGAATAAGCTTCCACAAGGTTGGGTAAGGGAGGAGGCTAAGTGTTTGGGCCTAGGGCTAAGCTAGGGGGCTTACCTCTAAAGGGGATAATAATTTATTATTATTTCCTAAAAGGCTAAGGTGGACAATTTATTGGTGTTTTCCTAAGTTCCTGGAAAGGGAACAAATGCTAAATTGAGTGTATGCAGCTCCAGGAAGACATGTGTTGACCTAAGTGCATGCAGTTAAAGCTGAAGAGTCAGCTCGTGTTGGGGGTTCGCTTCCCATTCTGACATCCTCCTCCTGAACTCATGGTCCTCTGTGTCTACCCTATGCATAACCGTGCACAATGGAGAAAACCCCTCACAGGAAGGTTGTTTGCTACCATTTACCATCCTTTGTGAATTATGTTTATCTCCGCGATCGACCTCTTCATACCCTCACACATATCTAAAAACAGAAACCGTGAAGACACCCTGTGTTTCCTTCCTGAGAAGCCCGACGCATTTTGTAACTGCCTGAGCCTTGCTATGTCTTACTGTTTGAATGTTATCGTTTTGGGTGTTCATAACCATTTTTCCCTATTGTTGTTGTTGTCACACATACCTAGCTAGAACTGAGTCGAAAGTGGTTGAAGAGGCAGGTTGTAAGGCCTGTGAGCAGCTCCCTCTAGGTGAGTGAGTTTGTTGGGGAAGTGGTTTTCTCCTAGAGAAAGTCCAGCACCAGCTACGAAGCTCTGAGAATTCCTGATCCGACATGTTTTCGAGACCCTGAGAGGGGAAGTGGAGTAGATGATGGTCTGTGGAACAGTGAAGGTGCATATTCTCGGGGTGGAACAAGCATGTGGGGAATGACAGTATGTGAGTAGTGGGCGTAAGAAGGCTCCTGGAAAGAATCCTTCCAGTTGCACTGTGCAGTTTCATGTAACCTCAACCTAGTCTAGGATTCCCTTACCGTGGGTGGAGCTTAGTCCCATCTCGGGGGTGACCCACTACTGAGCGTGATGAGCAGCGTAGTCTTTGGCTGGGAGGTTCATGGAAGGTCTGCACGTAGTTGGTGGATTTGCTCCAGCTAAAAGATAAGTATCATTTATGTGCCTAATTATGTATGTTATGCATGTTTGTGCTACTGGTAAATGTATCACGTGTTCCATTGCATGTGGATTTACTGTTAATCTTGTTTTAATCTTAATGATAACAGTAAATCTGTGTTATGTGTTTTATTTCGATTAAAATGCATGTTATATATGTGTGTGTGTGTGTGTGTGTGTGTGAATGTTCTGCGTAGTAGCGTTGCCCGACCTGTTGGTGGCTGGGGATGCTACAAATTGGTATCATAGCCAAGGTTTTCAATGATGAGCCTGGATGGGCTGGATAAGTCATCAATGGACCCAAGGTTTCAGAGGAAATTGTTTCTGGAGGAACTAATTTCAAACCTTAGAACATTAATGAGTGCCAGGAAGTTACCTTGGTTGCGTTACGAAGCTCGGGAGGTGTAGCGGTATTATAAAAACCACAATAGATGTGGCATTGGGCAGCAGAGTAAATGTGGACCGTAGGATCTGTTCGGAAGGAAGGGAAATCCTTTATGATCGTTAGATCTTGGAGAAGTCGTGCACGAGTTAGTTGCAAGAATCCTTCAAAATTCGCAAATCGAAATATTTGAAGTGAAGAGAGGTGAAAACCTTCGAAGCAAGAAATCACGAAGTGGATCTCGACTGTTGGTTGTGGGAGAGATAAGGACCATCTATTATCCAGGGAGAGTCCGAAAATTCGACAATTGGGAGAAGTGGAATGTGTTGATGCACAAACTTCTAAAACTCGAAGTTCTGAAGTGAAAGGGTAGACGTGGTGGGGCTAAATGATGTCGCCAAGGGTGACGTGGAAATTTCTAGGCATGCCACGTGCCACCACCTGGGTTGGTGACATTTGTACTACATGAACCCTAGGGTAAGAAGTTCAGAATTTCAGAATTCGAAAGATGGGAAGGAAGCAAGTGTGAGAACTTTTGAAGTCCCAAATCTTTGAACTTCCGAAGTCCCAAAGCTCGAAGCTCTAAAGTCCTGAAACTCTGATGACGGAAGTCTACAATGGGTATTAGCCGTTGGATGTCTAGTAGATGTGGACCCTTGATCCAACCTACTTCGTGAGTTCGTTAATTTGGAACTTCGAGAGTTTTTTGTGTTGTGTTTTGAAAACTTCTAAACCCAAAGTCCCGAATAAGTGGTTATCAATCTAGCGCTTGTTCACAACCCGTGGTCATGTGTGTTGAGGGCAGAGAGAAAGGGGCTAGTGCCCGAAAATTATTACAGAGTAGAGAAGAGCTCAGAAAGAAAATTAAATCTGAATGTTTTCTTAAATCAGATTGGTTTATAAATGTTGTGGGATTTGTTAAGAAATGATGGCTTGACAAAATTCTAGTTGACTGAATGTTGTGTTTGTAGAGTCAACGATTGTCAGAACTGAACTGAATTTCCATTGAGTGCAGAGAAATGGAGGAGGCACGGAATGATTCCAGTTCAGAGAATGAAGTAAAAGGAATGGATGTCCATTTGGGAGTGGAAGGATTGAACTCCAATGGACATGGATAAGAGATAGACAAAGAAGGTCACATGATGAAAATCATTGATCGATTACAGAAAGATGCTCAGACTAACCAAGTAGATAATAGGAAACTTATGAAAGCTAGAGAGAAACAAGGATAATTCAACCTAAAGTTGATACAAAGTCTGGAAAGGATAGAAAATAACTTGGATAAGGAGACTAAATCAAGAAAAACAGGGAGTTGCAGGACCCCTGAGAGGAAAAGAATATCAAGAAGCATTAGCATGCATCATCATCACTCCCCAAAGCAGTCCAATAAGGAGGAACACAGTAGTTCAAGCCCATCTCCTACCAGAAAGCATAGGAGATATGGAGTGGATGAACTGAAAGGAAAATCATCCATGTGGTGGGATCAACTTGTGCAAGTGTAGCACATTAAAGAGAATAATGTTACTTGGAAAGAATTCAAGAAGTATTTTGAAACGAAATACTTGACTAAAAGATACTATGTCAGAAAGATGAAATAATTCTTTGAACTCAAGCTAGTAGCATGTCTATTGATGAATATGAGTGAAGGTTTTTGGAATTGCTGCAGTATGTTCCATTCATCAAAGATGAGACTGTAAAAATTCAAAGGTATTTGAGTGGTCTTCCACCTTCCATCAGTGACAAGATCCAGTATGATGATCCTAAAACTATGGAAGAAACTATAAGAAGAGAAAAATGCTTATATGAGCAGCAAATTGAAAAGCCCACTTTATGAAAGGCTTGGGAAGACAAGAATAACTTCAATATGGATCAAAGGAAGAAGGAAGCTAAGCCATCCTTTTTCAAAAACATTCCTCAAGGACAACCATTTTTTTAGAGAGCAGAGAATGACTTAAGTAGGAGGAAAAAGGCCAAGGCAGACAACCATTCAGTGTTGGGGCTGTCAGGGAAACCACAAGTATAGATATTGTCCCCACAAAAATGGAAAAGTGAGAGTTTTCCATAATGTTCAGCAAGATGAAACGGTGGAGGACATGGGAAGTAGAGTACCAAGGATCTATGCATCCCTAGACAACAAGCAAGTTGAATCTGAATCACACATGATTGAGGTTGAAGGTATGATCAATAACCATACCTTTACTATTTTAATTTATTCAGGGGCTAGTCATAGTTATATAGATCCTAGAATGGTGGAAAGTTTGCATTTTCTAAGAAGCAAACATGGAAAATATTGGTTAGTGCAGTTGGCTACAGGAGCCAAGAGAAGGGTTGTTGAGTTGGTTAAGTCTTGTTGAGTGGACATGAATGGACTGAGCACAAAGGATGAATTGAACATTTTACCTTTAGGTTCTTATGACTGTCTAATTGGGATGGATTGGTTGGACCAACACCATGCCATATTATACTTTCATAACAGGGCATTCACTTTCCTAGATGAGGAAGGGAATCAGAGAACAGTACAAGGAATTCTGAGAGCAGTTGCTGTCAGAGAAATCTCAACAATGCAACTGAAGAAATGCTATAGAAAAGGTTGTCAATTATTTGAAGCCCATGTGGAGGAAGCACCTAAGGATAAGGTGTCAAATCTTGAATACCATGCAGTATTAAAATTTTTTGAAGATGTATTCCAGGAGGTATCAGGATTACCCCCGAAGAGAGATATTGACTTCTTTGTAAACCTGATTCCTGGAGCAACTCCAGTGTCGAAATATCCTTATAGAATGAGTACACCAAAGCTAAAAGAACTACAATTATAGCTTGAAGAGATTCTGAATAAGAGGTATATATGCCCAAGTGTGCCACCTTAGGGTGCCTTGGTCCTTTTCATGAAAAATAAATATGGGACAATGAGATTGTGCATCGATTTCAGACAACTGAACAAAGTGACTATTAAGAACAAGTATCCTCTGCCAAGGATCGATGATCTCTTCGATCAGTTGAAGGATGCTAAGATATTTTAAAAAAATATCTCAGGTCAGGATATCACCAGGTAAGGATAAAGGATGAATACATTAGCAAGACTGCCTTCAGAACAAGGTACAATCATTATGAATTCACAGTGGTGCCATTTGGGTTGTCAAATGCACCCACTGTTTTTATGTGCCTAATGAATGGTGTATTCAGGGAATATCTAGACAAGTTTGTCATAGTATTTTTGGATGACATCTTGGTGTATTCCAAGTCAGAGGAAGAGCATGAACAACATCTAAGGATGGTGTTACAAGTGCTAAAAGAGCACCAACTATATGCCAAATTGAGCAAGTGCTCATTCTACCAAAAGCAGATCCATTACTTGGGGCATATCATTTCACGAGATGGGATAGTTGTGGATCCTAAGAAGGTTGAAGCCATTAGAGAATGGTCAGAGCCAAAAAATGTGATAGAATTCAGATCCTTTATGGGTCTAGCTGGCTATTACAGAAGGTTCATTGTAGGGTTCTTGAAGATAGCTCACCCTATCACTTCCTTGGAAAGGAAGTAGAATAAATTTCAATGGACAGATGAATGTGAGAGAATATTCCAGTGATTGAAGCAACTGTTAACCAATGCTCCAATCCTAAGGATTGCATATCCGATTAAGGATTTTGTAGTGTACAGACACATGTGAAGAAGGACTGGGAGGAGTCCTTAGCCAGAATGGATTTGTGATATGTTATGAGTCCAAGAAGTTGAAGGAGCATGAAAATAACTATGAAACTCATTATTTGGAGTTGGCGGTCATCATTCACGCTCTGAAGAAATGGAGACATTACCTCATGGGAATGAGGTTTGAACTGAGGACATACCATAATGGTCTGAAGTATTTATTTGATCATCCAACCTTAAATGTTAGGTAGAGTAGGTGGTTGGAATTCCTTTATGAGTATGACTTTGATATCAAACATATCAAAGGAAAAGAGAACAAAGTGGTTGATGCACTGAGTAGGACAGTGCATGAACTACATGCTACAACCATTAGCATGTACCAAACTGATATTAAAGGCATAATTTTGGAAGTTGCAAATGCATATCTGCAACACATGGAATTGGTAGCAAAGCTACAACAAGGTAAGATGCTACAAAGAGTGGAATATTATAAGTTAGAAGTTGATGGAACACACTTGTATAAAAATAGAGTTTATGTACCTAATGTCCAGGAATTGAAACTTATGATTTTGAAAGAAATGCATAATGTGCCTTATGTTGGGCACCCTGGATATCAGAAATCTGTGGCAGCAGTCAGGATCCATTACTTTTTTCTAGGTATGAAGAAAGAAATTGCAGAATACATCACTAGATGCATGGAATGACAGAAGGTTAAAGTTGAACATAGGCACCTAGTAGGGTTGCTACAACCTTTACCTATTCCTAAGTGGAAGTGGGAAGTGGTGACAATGGATTTCATCATGGGACTGCCCAGAACCGGCAAGCATCATGATTCAATCATGGTGGTGGTGGACAAGCTTATGAAAGCTACCCATTTTATCCCATTAAAGACTACTCACAAGGAAACTAATGTTGCTGATATCTTTATGAGGGAAATAACATGATTGCATGGTATTCCCAAGACAATTGTGTCTGATCGAGACCCGAAATTTACCTCAAAGTTCTGGAAGGGGTTATTCAAAGGGTTCAGAACGAATCTGAACTTCAACATAGCCTATCATCCTGAGTCTGATGGGTAGACAGAGAGGGTGAACCAAGTGATATAATATATGTTAAGGATGCATGTGATGGACAAACCATCCGAATGGGAAGACTACCTACACTTAATAGAATTTGTCTACAACAATGGGTATCGAGCATCATTGAAGATGAGCCTATTTGAATCACTTTATGGCAGAAAGTGAAACACTCCAGTAAGCACTTTATGGTCCTGATTGTATCCAGAAAATCCATCCAACATAGAATTCATTCCCGCCCCTGTGACCCTTTGTAGTAATTATTCCATATTTGGGAGGGGGTAATTTTCTTTCAAAGATAGTTGGTTAAGGTTTTGAAAATCTACGCATAGGCAAATGTCACCGCTTTTCTATCGGACAACTACCAAATTGGACATCCATGATGAATATCTAATGGGGTCTATGATACCAGCATATATCATTTTTTAAGTTCCTTTTATATCTGGTTTTCCAACTTGGGGTTAATATTCCTTAGTTTTTTTCGGAAAGGTTTGGCTCCCTTTGTCAAAGGTATAGCATGTTGGATTACATCACCCCTATAATCCCTTAAGTCATCATAAGTCCAAGCAAAGGTATCCTTAAATTCTCTTATGAGGTCAAGTATCTCGTTCCTCTCTTTTTTTGTGGTACCTTTCCCTATGTTTACCATTCTTGGATCCATCTCGATGCCAATGTTGAATTCTAAGATTTTGTCTATTTTTTTTGGGGGGGTTTTTTCTTTGTAAACATCGTGTCTATCAAAGAGTTGTTCTAAAGGAACACACCCTTTTAGTAGAGTGTTATTTTTCAATTTTACTACGTCTAGGTCCATGGAATTAGCTAGGAAGTTTACTTGTGCATTGGTGAATTATCTATTGTTTTCCATGAATCTAAGGATTTGATTATCATCTTCAAAGACTTGCCAATGTTCTAAGTTATCAAGGATCGATGGTCTAAATAGGAGTAGTGTGTTATATGAAAATTAGGAGTGGTTCAAAATTTTGACTCCCCTAACCATTTTAACACCTGGAAGATTCTTTTCAATCCTTTCCACCTCTATATTTTTTCTCAACAAGTCTGCCATGATGATATATAAAATTGGAGAAAGAGGACATCCTTTCCTCAAGCCTTAGCTTCCTTGGAGAAAGGAGCTTGGTCTTCCATTGAAAAGGAGGGATAGGGTTTTTGTGCATACCAATTTGGCATGAAAAACAACCCTATTGGTTGTTGTGCATGCCAAATTGGCATGCACAACAACACTATATAAGTACATAAATCATTGGATATTAGGAGGAGGTTCAAGTAAAAAGAGCAAAGAGAATGAAAATATTTATAACATTTTTAGGCATAAGTTTGATGTTAAATGACATGTTTGTATGAATTGTAAATATTATTTTCATGTATGAAAATACATAGATGTTTGTTTGGAAGAATATAAGTGACTTATACCACATGCATGAATAAGGAGGATCCAAGAGAGAGGGGCAGTAGAAAGGAACAACACAAAAACAACACAGAAAGGAACAGTACAAAACAAGGGTCCCTCCTAATAAAAGGAACACACATATTTGGCATGCACAATAGCCCAAATTGACATACACAACAACCATTTTTGTTGTTGTGCATGCCAAATTGACATTCACAACAACCCTGTGGCTGTTGTGCATGCGAAATACATGTGTTCCTTTTATTAGGAGGGACCCTTATTGCATATACATGTACTCCATTACATATATGTTTAATCCTATATAGGAAACATGTATAGGATATATGCATAGAAGCCATAGGACTATTGTGCATGCCAATTTGGCATGCACAATAGCCATAGGGCTGCTATGCATGTCAAATTGGCATACACATAGCCAATAGGGCTACTATGCATGCCAAATTGGCATGCACAACATCCA
>ML846638.1:16624-30012 GCA_009831015.1 Picea engelmannii
CTTCACGGTTTCTGTTTTTAGATATGTGTGAGGGTATGAAGAGGTCGATCGCGGAGATAAACATAATTCACAAAGGATGGTAAATGGTAGCAAACAACCTTCCTGTGAGGGGTTTTCTCCATTGTGCACGGTTATGCATAGGGTAGACACAGAGGACCATGAGTTCAGGAGGAGGATGTCAGAATGGGAAGCGAACCCCCAACACGAGCTGACTCTTCAGCTTTAACTGCATGCACTTAGGTCAACACATGTCTTCCTGGAGCTGCATACACTCAATTTAGCATTTGTTCCCTTTCCAGGAACTTAGGAAAACACCAATAAATTGTCCACCTTAGCCTTTTAGGAAATAATAATAAATTATTATCCCCTTTAGAGGTAAGCCCCCTAGCTTAGCCCTAGGCCCAAACACTTAGCCTCCTCCCTTACCCAACCTTGTGGAAGCTTATTCCCCCATCACTCTTTCTTCGTGTTCAGTCTACATGTAGTGATGTTTATATTTTATTAATGATCTGCATAATTACATATACAAAATCAGGCTCATGGCCTTTAACGCCTAGGCCCTCTGGCCTAGTAAACACATAATCCCACCATCTTATCATTACTCAACTCACCAGCCTATAAAACATGTTTACAATTCATAAATACAACTGGGGCTCATCCTTGGGGTATTACACCTAGCAAGGCTTCTCATAATATCAAGTTACTCATTTTGGCTTCTCTCATATTTTATATTGTTCATTGTGAGATTAATTAGCTCTGAGTGATTTACTAGTAATTAGTTTTAGAGGTGAGGCTCCTCTTTGAGTCTCACCTCCCAAGTACTTCATTTACATGTTTTCTCTTCCATTTTTCTTTTCATGCAATATTTCCACATATAAGCTCCTCCTCTCTTGGCATTCAAGCCTTCCAGATCTCATCCCTTGAGATTTGGATCAATGGTATCAGAGCGGGTACGTTCTCCATCAGAACAAGGGTTTGAAGCATACTATGGGTTCAAACATTTGCAATAATCACCAACCTCCTTTTGGTACTATCGAAATCCATTTGTCGGGCCATACACTGTAAGCATCATAGTTGGTCCACATGCACTACATGGATTTTTTTTACCCTCAGATCTTTTTAATTCCCAATGAAGGTAAGGGTTTTGTGTGGTTGACCCATAACCGTTTACATTAATAAAAAATGGAAAAATCATGACTTTGGAGGCTTTGAATCTCCTTCTACAAATTTATTCATAATTTCTACTATAGGTGATGAAATCCAATTCTGTCAAAGACCCATTTGAGATACTGAAGAGATATTTCCATCGGTATATGGAACTTGTTTTGAGGTGACCAATGGAGTGAGAAAAATCTTGTTGAAGTACCAGTGATGCACAACCATCTTGGAAGAAAGACATGTAGATCTTCAATCAGTGATATCTCTCAAACCAAGAAACAAAATGAAATTCCCGAAATACCCATTTAATATCTTGAAGATATATTTCCAACCATATTTGGAAATCCTTTTGTAGTTTCCTGATCACGGAGAAAAAAACTGTTGAAGATGGTGGTATGCACGACCTCCTTGGGTCAAATACATGATGAGATTCAATCGATGATATCTCTCAAACCAGGAAGCCAAATGAGATTCTGTGAAATACCCATTTGAGGTATTAAAGAGGTATTTTCAGAAATATGTGGAAATCCTTCTATAGTTTCTTTAGAATGGATAAAAATACCATTGAATATGGTGGTACATGTAGCCTCCTTGGGTCAAATACATGTTGAGATTCAGTTAATGATATCTCTCAAACTAGGAAGCCAAATGAGATTATGTGAAATACCCATTTGAGATATTGAAGAGATATTCCCATTGATATGTGGAAATCCTTTTGTAGTTTCCTGAATAGGGATACAAATACCATTGAATATGGTGGTACGTGCAACCTTCTTGGGTCAAATACATGCTAATATTCAATTGATGATATCTCTCAAACTAGGAAGCCAAATGAGATTCTGTGAAATACCCATTTGATATATTCAAGAGATATTTTCAATGCATTATGGTAGAGACTTTGAAATGTTGTGTATAGGTTGCATCACCTATTTTAATTTAAATGAGTGTAGAGGGCCACAAAGGATGTCAAGGTTTTGTAGAGAAGCATGTATTGTTGTAGAGGTTGTGGAACCTCTATGGGCAGCATGGACACCTTGAAAATTTCTTGAAAATATTGTACACCAATGGATGTAGTGGATCCATGTATAGATGTAGTGAATCCATGTATGGATGTACTGAATCCATGTGTGGTTCTCCTTGTAATGGTGAATGAATATCTGAGGGTAAAAAAAATCCATGTAGTGCATGTGGACCAACTATGATGCTTACAGTGTATGGCTCGGCAAATGGATTTCGATGGCACCAAAAGGAGGTTGGAGATTATTGCAAATGTTTGAACCCGTAGTATGCTTCAAACCCTTGTTCTGATGGAGAATGTACCCGCTCTGATACCATTGATCCAAATCTCAAGGGATGAGATCTGGAAGGCTTGAATGCCAAGAGAGGAGGAGCTTATATGTGGCAATATTGCATGAAAAGAAGAATGGAAGAAAAAACATGTAAATGAAGTACTTGGGAGGTGAGACTCAAAGAGGAGCCTCACCTCTAAAACTAATTACTAGTAAATCACTCAGAGCTAATTAATCTCATAATGGACAATAGAAAATATGAGAGAATCCAAAATGAGTAACTTGATATTATGAAAAGCCTTGCTAGGCCTTTATATAGCATTAAAAAATGGTCCATTGGAAAAAGTCAAAAAGATCTCATTAAATGGGTCTCTATTATTAGTATAATAGATCTAACTACCCACCTAACTAAGAAGTGGAAAATAAAACCGATACAATAATGGAAAGATCTCATTAAATGAGTCTCTATTATAATAATAATAGATCTAACTACCCAACTAACTAAGTAGTGGAAAATAAAACCCAATACAATAATGGAGAGGTTGGACTCTCTTTGACCCATATGGGACACTTGTTAGCCCAATTAATTAATGAGAAGGTGGATATATCCTTAATCCACATGGACAATCTATTATCTTTATAGCTTTATGAAATTTTCATTCTAATTTAGACCATATACCCCCTAAAATTCGGATGTACAATGCCATTGTCAACAAGGTTATGGGTGAACCACAGACCCATGGTTATGGGTCAACCACACAAAACCCTTCTCTTCATTGGGTATTTTCATATTGTAATCATAATAGTATGATAATGGGGTTTCTCTTTTTAGCATGGGTGAAATGATGGGGACCATCATTTTCTAAGGGGGGAGGAATGATCTGAATTTTAGGGGGTATATGGTCTAAATTCAGATGCAAAAGTCATAAATATATAAATCTAATAGATTGTCCATGTGGATCAAAGATATGCCCACCTTCTCATTAATTAATTGGGATAACAGGCTACCCATATGGGTCAAAGTGGGTCCCACCTCTCCATTATTGTATTGGGTTTTATTTTCCACTACTTAGTTAGTTGGGTATTTAGATCTATTATTATATTAATAGAGACTCATTTTAATGATATCTTTCCATTATTGTATCGGGTTTTATTTTCTACTACTTAGTTAGGTGGGTAGTTATATCTATTATACTAATAATAGAGACTCATTTAATGAGATCTTTTTTTATTTTTTCCAATGTACCATTCTGTAATGCTATTTAAAGGCTTAGCAAGGATTCTCATAATATCAAGTTACTCATTTTGGCTTCTCTCATATTTTCTATTGTTCATTGTGAGATTAATTAGCTAGTAATTAGTAATTAGTTTTATAGGTGAGGCTCCTCTTTGAGCCTCACCTCCCAATTACTTCATTTACATGTTTTTTTTGTCCATTCTTCTTTTCATGCAATATTGGCATGTCTAAGCTCCTCCTCTCTCGGCATTCAAGCCATCCAAATCTCAACCCCTGCGATTCGGATCATTGAGGGATTCACGGTAGAAACAACATATGGATACACCATGACTTGCTTGGATAAGGTACCATATTTGGAAGTTAAACTAGATAACTACACCATGACATAAACCTTCTATGTAGTTGACTTATTAGGTACTAATAAGGTGTTGGGAATTCATGGTTTGTACTCACTGGGTGAGATTGGGTTCAATTATCAAACCCTAATGATGAGTTTCAAAGATACAAATGGGTCAAAGATGGTATTGAGGGGAATGTCTACAAGAGAACCCAGTACAATATCAACAAAGAGGATGGAGAGGATTTTCATACATGGGAATGTGAAGTATGTTGTTGAGTGTTTAATTACCACCAGGAGGGATTCATATGGCAGACAACATTATCATCCATAGATCAGGGAAATTTTGAGTCAGTATGAGATGGTATTTGGGTCGATACCATCAGGGTGACCACCAAACAGAGGATTTGAGCATACTATTGAGTTAGAGGCGAGGGAAACACCAGTGATCACCGTACCCTACATACATCCTAAGAGATTCAAGGATGAAATTGAGAAATCAATCAAGGACTTGGTTGAGATGGGGCACATTAGGCCCAACACTAGTCTGTTTTCTTCATTCATAGTATTGGTCATGAAGAAGGATGGCACTTCAAGGATGTTCATAGACTATTTTGCACTCAATAAGAAGACCATTAAAAACAAGTACCCCATTCTCTGCATAGACAAGTTGATGGATGAGCTACAATGGAAAATATTCTTCACCAAGACAGATCTTCGCTCAGGTTACCATTAGATTGTCATCAAAGAGTAAGATATTGAGAAAACAACTTTCAGATGCCATTTTGGGAATTTTGAGTTCTTGGTCATGCCCTTCAGGTTGACCAACATAGAAGTGACATTTTACTCTTGCATGAACCACATTTTCAAGGGACAATTGTGGAAGTATCTTTTGGTCTTCTTCGATGACATCCTAATATACAGTAGGATTTGGTAAGAGCATCTGGAACACTTAGATGATGTTCTTATCATTATGCAGTCACAATCCTTATATGCCAAAGAATCTAAGTGTGAGTTTGGAATAAGAGAGATTATGTATGTAGGCCACATTATCATCAAGTAGGGGGTGCAGGTACATTAGGAAAAGATCAGGTCCATTTTGGATTTTCCAAAACCCAAGTACATCACGGAGTTGAGGGGATTATTTGGGTTATGTAGTTAATGTAGGAGGTTTGTGAAAGGGTTATCACATTTGGGGGCACCTCTCACCTATTTGAAAAAGAAAGGGGATTTCCAGTGGACCGAGACATCACAATGCACTTTTGAGAAAATGTAGGTCATGAGCACATTCCCAGTTCTAGAACTTCTTGATTTTTCACATCCCTTTGTCTTGGAGTGTGATGCATCAGGAGAGGGGATTGGAGTAGTATTGATGTAGGGAGTTCACCCCATAGTATTTGAGAGCAGGAATCTCAGTGAGTCCCAGAGGCTCTATCCTATCTATGAAAAATAAATGTTAGCTATCGTGCATGCCTTAACAAATTTCAAATAATACTTAGTGGGTAGTAGATTTGTGGTGAAAAATGATCACAATAGCTTGAAGTATTTCTTAGATTAGAAAGACCTCAGTGAGAGATAGCATAAATTGGTTTCTAATGTAGAATCCTTTCACTTCGACATTGAGTATGTTAAAGGTAAGAGGAATTTTGTAGCATATTCCTTATCTAGAATGCCAACGCGTTTCTCATTGATGGACATATCTATGGATTGGAAGGCATAATTACTAGTAGAATACTCCAAAAACAAATTCATCTGTGAGGTTATGGATGGGAAAGTGGTAGATGAGAGATACCGAGTACTTGATGATGTCATATTCTACAAGGACATGCTATAATTAGTTCTAGAATGTTGTGGGAAATCTCACCCTGCAAACAGTTTGATCTCTCCTTAGATGGGTTTTCTTCAACTAAGAGAGTTATAACAAATAGACACTAACATTCCAAACTCCATCTATTTTATTTATTTACTTGTAGAGAGAGAGAGAAAGAAAATAAAATGGAATGGTACCTTTTTCCCATAGTCTATCCTCATTGTTCCAAATATTTAAGTCTAGATCTAAACCTTGAACGTGAAGATGAACCTGCAAAAAGGATAGACAAACTCTCTACCACTACTACCTAGTGTCAGATGATAGCAATCCTACTTGAAACATAAGTAGACACATGCAAGAGAGAATGAATAAGACAGATATATGGAAATAGGATAATTTATTTATTAATATGAGAAACATGAAACACTTACAATCATGATGTGTTGAAAACCTCCTCCATGCTTCTCCTTTCCAACCCATTATGTGCATTGCAAGAATACTACAAAATTATTTTGAAGTCTGAGATCAAAATTTTAATACCTTTCATGAACTCCCAAAAATTACCCCTCCACTCATGAATGGCCTGGTTTATATAGGATTTTGGGAGGCTTAACCAACATAGGGACTCAAGTGAATGGTTAAGGATATTCCTACTTAGTTTAGGATTGATTTCCCAAAATGGAGGAACTCAAAGCCATGAGTCATCTCATAATTGTGCCATAGAAAAAGGAGGAATTGGTTAAAATTGTCCTAACAGGAAGGACGCTCCCCTAGAGTGGTAGATAGAGCATATTAGATGCTCCCAAATGGTCTAGAAAGGGGCATCCCTGAGGAGGGATGCTCCCTAATCCATGGTAGGGGGGCATCCCTCTTCCAACTAGGTCAAAAAATGAGGGAAAAAATCATGTTTTCGACCTCCAAAATGAGTTTTTCTTCTCTCTAATGACTAGGGATGATGAAAAAGTGTTGTTACAAGGTGTCAGAGTGATGAAACACAATATGAAAGTTTCATTTTGGAATTACGACACTCGACAACTATTTGGCCCTTCATTTTATTGAATAGAAGTTGCTCACAACACATTGCAGCTTCATTTTGGAGAATGGAAGTTGTGGAAGTTGTTGAGGAGTTGGACAACGCACAAAAGAAAGAAACAAAAAATGGTTAAAGGGAAAATGCAACATCAGCAGAAAGATCAAGAAAAGAAATAACTCTCGAGTTCTTAACCAACAAGATCGGATTATATATAGGATACCAATGTGATTGTAATAGGCTAATGAATGAATGGAGGATGATAGGCTAATAGTGAAGAGTTAATGAAAGGTTTGTAATGTCATTGTTTCCTAGTATGTTAGTCCTGAGCTATCACTATTACTATTATTACTAATGATGTTGTGAAAAAATTCAGTAATGTAATGGGGCAATACTGTAGCATAGCTATGGAGATGTGGGTGAGAACCAGACAGACAATGTATGAGATTTTGGTATTATCAATATAATCAAAGGCCTAAATTTTGAATCTAAATCTTGTGTATTCAGTCTTAATGCATGAATGAATTGTTTATCTTTATTACCTTTATGTATGATATTACTAAATGCTTCTTTTATGAATGAAAACAAAACTATGTTTCTATATGTCCCAGTTAATAATTACTCGGAACTATTACAGGTTTAGCCTATCTTGCGCAAGACTACACTGAGTCTTGATCACTTAGAGGTCTATCTAAGTATTCTCCTTACCCTTCCCTCTCTTCCATGTCTCGGTTGTGATTTGGGTGAGACTTCTTCCCTCCCAGGAAGATGAAAATACCAGCGCTCTAGACTACTTCAATACCTTTTGTTGGTAACCTAAGAAGGACCCTGGTCTAAACACTTTTGCTCCAACAAAATGATTCCATTTTTGGGACCTATGCTTTAACAGGGAACCTGTGAGGAGAATGATTCCATAGATCTATATATATGAGATTCAGCAATGCTGGGAAATAAATTTTTATGCCTTTGTATGGAAGGAAGCAAAGTTGTGAGAAAAAAGTGAGAGGAATACAAGAGATTATGTCTTTTACTCAGAAACATTGAGCAACCAGTATGAGATATTCTGGGTTAAATTTACGGAAGAACTATTCCATTGGATAGATAGGCTCCAAGAAGCTCAAGAATTCCAAGAACGCGTCCAAAAGACATGTACTTGGGATACATAGATTATGTATCACTTCACTAGTCGGATCACCATATCATGTGAGCAGTTGATTTCTGGGTTCATACGAATCTACAGGGATACATCATTGAATTTGTAGCCGAAAAAACACCAATATTTTTCACATGCGGAATAAATTTTCAAGAAAGGTGCACATGGAAGACTGTTGAGGGAAATTCCCCTATGGATCAAAGTATTCTTGATGGAGGAGGGGATGATAACTATTCCCTTAACTGATATGGCAGCCTAAACACCTATTCTTGGGGTAGGGTGATTTTGTGATGCAGCCCCCCCTCTTCTCTCCTCAGGGTTGCGTGACTTTAACATAGGCCTTTATCACTTTAGGCATAGGTCGTATGGAACCCGCGGGCCCTACCCTTAGCGCTTTTTAGAATCTTAACGCTGACGGGTGCTAGATCCTTCCACTATCCCCTCTCCACATGTGACCTAGGGCTATGACCTGGGGCTAAACTTCCTAAGCACTTAGAAAATTCGGACTTCAACTTCCTTGGATGCATCAAATATCTTTTTACACAAACTTTGAACCAACGAAGCTACCTGGAACTAGATCTACGATTCACACTCCCTTCGAAAACCAACGATGGTGATTTTCTTCTGATCCAAAAAGATGTTTTAAACGACAATGGTTGAGTTATTAAAGCATGAGTTATTTTACCATTTAGGAAACTGATGAAAGAGGAATAATTATAGATGAAACATGAAATCCATAAAGAAATATATAGATCTTAACATAAGCATGAAGAACAACAAACCATAACAAGATAATAGTGAGGATTTATTATTTATGTTAAAAGATTTAAAAGTACATTATAATAGTGAAAAAATGATTACAAACTGATCTGGTCATGTTCTACTAGATCCCAAGAACCCAACAAAACTAAAGACACTGAAAACGATGACCGAAGCTCCCAGAAATGGCCTGCAAAGGTGCTCTTCTCAATGGCTTCCCTGCATAAAAATGGTTTTGGCTCAAAAATCCTTCAACATTTTCCTTTTTTGAACCTCCTTTCATGGCTCCAAGAACCTTTGGTTTATATATACTAGAAGTGGGTAACAACCTCCCAACTTCTCCCCAAGATCTAGCCTCAAAAAGGGCCCAAGATCCTCCAAAAATGACCAAAATCCCCTCAAACAGGATTAAACTCAATCAAAAATCATACCATAATGTTAAAAGCCCACTTTTTGGCATAAATTAAGGGAGTAACCTCTTTTTTTTGAGCTCATATTCACCTAGGCACCTCCATGTGTCCTAGCACTGAGTGTTTGGCATGCTAGCCCTTTATCCGTTGGCCCCTTGGTCGCATTGGTAGCCACAGGCTTGCGACCAGGAGGTATTCATTGATTATGTGCATGTATGTGAGTTGCTTGACTTACAGTCGCATATAGGGCTAGGTATAGGAACCCTGTATTTTACACAAGCGCGTATAGCCCATCGTATACGTGACCCAATAAGAGACAGTCCGTGTACACCGATTTACACAATTTACACCCTAAATTACTCAAAATTTGAAACCTATTTTAAAAATTTAATCCATTGGAAATGAAGAGAAGGGGAAGAGGATTTACCTGGTCTAGACAGTTTCTGATTTCATCGCCTGACGCTCCCTCAATCAGCGGTTGAATCTCAGAGGTATTTTGGTCCAATTTTCACTATTTGGGTAAAAAGTCAAAATGACATAGTAATTTGTAGATTTTGTTACTATTTATAATAGTTTTTACCAACTTTCTATAGTTTTGAGTCATTGTTTCACATAATGGACTAATACAAAGATGGATCAAGTTTGTTTTTTGTAGTTTTCACCAGGGATTCTTGCAGATTTCAACGTTATGTTGGTCATTCGTCACCACAGGCAGGTATTTTCATTACCCAGCATATAGGATAGGTATCCATTCCTTCATGCATTTTTGCATTATCCTGTAACTGTCACTTTTTATGCCTTAGGTACGAACCCACTTGTTGCGACATAGAACCTTCCATCTGCTATAATTAGTGTCGTTATCAAGTGGTAGAGACTTACTGAACATGGGTGCGCTAGTTAGATCATCTACTTCATTTGGTGCTCATGTAGAGCTTTTTCCATATGACTGGGAGTCCCTCATAACTAGTACATGAATTTATGCTGAGCCTCATCTCTCACTCATAAACATGTTTCCTTATACCTAGAGGACTCCCAACCGAGTTTAATTTAAGATCTTTTCCAACTTGTCTTAAAAAAGAGAAAATATTTCCGAGTGAACTTGTCTCTTTAACACTCTTAAATTGGATTTGAAAAGACGTCTATTTGGCAAAAGTTTATCCCTTTTTCACCCGAAGTAGATTAAATGACATAAAAAATGACATTTTTTGGCGTTAATTTGTGATTGCATCTCATTCCCTTTCTTGTAGTATTGAGCCTATAGTCGGTTCTCACTTTGCATTATAAATCATTTTCCTCAATATTTTTTGCATCCTCAACCAAGCAGAGCTTTGTTTATATCCTTCACAATTTGACACCCTATACCCAGGAGGGAACATTCCCCGAGTGTCCATCTCCCATATGCATCTCCTTGCATTGAGCATAGTTATGTTCCACTGTTGGAACTAGTTTTGCTTACTTGCGACACTCGTTTCCTCCTCTGTGTCATAGCATTCATTTGTTATGAAAAAACAAAAAAAGACGAGCGGGAAAAGAGTATTATCTTATATTGGAAGCAGTCATGTTGCCTTTGAACATAACACAAAGTATTTCAGTCCATTCATCATCATAATTTTGGGATTAGAATGGCCTTAGGAATCTAAGCTCATTACAGAGTCTTCTCTACCGACTGGTTACTCTTCCAGTCCCTATGGAGAACTTGATTGATGTGTCTTACATCTCATGGTTTCATCATTGATTTTATGTTGTCAGAGTCTTCCATATGTCTCATGCTCTTGTTCAAAGGAATTCTATCAACTTGTGTTGGCCACTTCTTAGAAATATTGACTTTGCATGTTTGCTATACCCACAATTTGTCTCAGAGTCACATGATATTGTAGTCCTATCATGCCCTCTGGTCCTACTTTCATCATTGGTAGGTAACCTTGAACCCAACAGTCGACATTTCATCATTGGTTGTTGATTGGGTGGTTCCCTTGTGTTCGACAGTAAGACATCTATTCACACAATGGGATTCATGCAATGTCTTGGATGTCATTATCCTTATTGGTGGTTTCCTTTCCTTTGTCAATAGTTTTCCTTATTGGCTTCTATTTAGAGGGTCTTTTTCGTGTACCGCTTTCACTTGGAATAGGTGAAAGACACACAGGGTCATTGGTTCGTGAACATGTTCTTTTTCCGATTTCCTCCAAATCATGAAGCAATGATTTCCTCCACCAAAGGCAAGCTCATAATAGAGAAGCAATGAAGTTCTCAATCAATAAAGGAAGAGATTGGGGGTTGATCACTATGTTCAGACTTAAAGGAAAAAGGGATGTAGACTCAATATGAAGTAAATAATTTCTCTAGAGTAAATTTGCTCTCAAAGTTGAATTCTTTCTCCTTTTTCCATATCTTGGAATTGGACCATTTGTAGCCTTCAAAATAGAATTGAAGGGTTGAGTCAGAACGTTTCCAATATATGGAAGGCCAGGGATCATAGATCTCCTATCGTGACATGGAAACCCGACATTAATTTTCATTTTTTGGCACAAATACCGATGTACATGGGTTGTAGTGGTGCATCCTACGTATACACATGTTGTATAGTAGGCAAGATGTGTACATGTGGAAAAGCTTTTATTTTTATATCTAGATTTTACAAACAGGGATGATAAGTCTGCATAGGGAAATGGGAAAAGGCCCTCTGTGCAAGATTGCATAGGATGAGGAAAATATTTCTATAACATATGCCCCCTAATGTGTGAGGTCATAAGAGTATCTCTGATGGCTGAAATACATTATAGACAACCCAGAACTGGAGTGATGGGGAACCAACTAGAAGAACTAGTTTTTTATTACATTCTACACTGACTTTGCATACATGGTTGCCAATAGTATTACACTGCAGATCTGTGTGAAAATATACCAAACAAGTGTCTGTGGCCATGAATAGGAAAATAAAAATGAAGTTACATGCAAGATACCAGATATAATAAATATGCAGAACAAAAATATAATGCTAGAAATCGTAGAATAACAGTAATATAACCAGGATAATCTCTACAATAACACATAAATGGTATAAGAACAACAATAGAAATAGCACTTTGATTTAGAAAGAAATGTTCATGGGCCTCTTCGAGGGGGAAACCTCCAGTCGAGAAGCGCTCTGTTACAATAATCTCCAAGCTAGGGTTTTCATACCCTCGACCCTTATTTATACTAAATATGTCTATCAAGAGAAGCATCTAGAGGAAGATCCTTCTAGAAGCGAAAGCTTCTATTAGGTCTTCTTACATCTGTCTTATTCTATTTTTATTGAAAGGCCTTATTAATATTGACCTTTATTACATCTGAATATATTGATCTACCTATGTGCGGGTTAGGACCCTAACATGTCCGCCCCCTTAAAAACAACCTTGTCCTCGAGGCTTGAGATGTGGAAACTGCTGCAGAATGGTAGTTGGTTCCCAAGTGGCATCTACTGGAGTCATATATTTCCACTGGACTAGCACTTCCTTGATGGTTTTCTGATGCAGGCGACGCTCACGCTAGTCCAAAACTGCTTCTAGATGTAGCCAAATGGATCCTTCTTCAGCTAACTCTAGAAGGTTGGTTTGAATTTGGCACCTAGTTCCTATCACCTTCTTTAAGCATGAAACATGAAAAACAGGATGTAGCTTCGACTGACTGGGTAGAGCTAACTGATATGAGACTAGTCCCACATGCTTGAGAACTGTATAAGGACCATAAAATTTGGGTGCTAGCTTCTGACAATGCTTGGCCTTGAGGGAAGTTTGCTTGTATCGTTGCAGTCGCAAAAACACTTGATCCCCTTTTACAAATTGATGTTCATAGCAACCTTGATCTGCTTGTTGCTTCATGCGATTCTGTGCCATGACCAAGTTCTCTTTAAGGGTACGAAGAATATCCTCTCGAACTGTAAGTGTTTGGTCAACCGCCTGGACCTTCAAGGTACCCGGTAAGTATGAGAGAACTGAAGGTGGCTTTTGTTCATATACCGCTTCAAAAGGAGTCATGCGAGTAGTTGTATGGTACGAAGTGTTGTACCACCATTCGGCTAGGGGTAACCATTAAGCCCACTGATGTTGTTTTTCAGAGGAAAAACACCTCAGATATGTTTCCAAACACTTGTTGACAACTTCCATTTGACCATCAGTCTAGGGATGATAAGTTGTGCTGAGATGCAATTGGGTTCCTTGTAG
>ML846639.1:12464-26704 GCA_009831015.1 Picea engelmannii
GAAATCTGTCATAATGTAGTGATTCCCATTCATCAAGCACTATATGGTTATGCACCCCCTCGGATTTCAGATCAAATTATGGGAAACCTTAAAACAGTTGCAGATTGGTTCATTGAAGAAAATTTCTCCTATATCAGGGTTTTCAGATGCTCAATTTCTCCTCGCGCTCTCCCAAAGTTTCTACCTAACAGACTGGTGTGCAGAGAAGTGGCTTACTAGATGGTTGTTGTAGGAAAATCTCCCTGCGGACAGGTAGATCGCCTCAAAGAGCTAGACCCTAACTCTAAGACAGAAAGTGCTTAACGTGGACACTGACTTCCTTTCAAATCTAAACAAACTAATACATGAGAAGGAAGGAGAATAGAGGTACCCTTTTTATCGACGTTTGTCCCTGCACGCTCCGAGTTGAGCTCCAATCTTTCGCTCCTCGCTGAGTCCTGTAGACAAACAAAGTACGACCACTTCCTACTCTATTGATATTAGCTTGAAAATAGATATATCTATCAATGATAAGTTCATGTAAGATCAGACATAAACTAGAAAGAAACAGGCCAAGCGTGTTATATTAATGAGAATAACGACAGTAGTACTTACAATCGTAGATGCGAATGCGACAGCTTCGTCAAATCCCCTTCGTCTAACCCTTGCTCGAAAGATCCACGACCTGGATGATAACAACTTCACTAATCACTCTCCTTTAACTGACTGTGTGTTTCCTATGAGATCATAGGTTTCATGCTAGCAATTCTTCCCCCTTTTTCACCATCATAGAGCCTGCTTATATAGGTTAAGAGAGGCTTAACCTCTTGAGTTATCTTTAGAACAAGTTGAGGAATCCCCTCCTTGGATCAGGGATCTCCTGATGGAACCAAGAATTCGAATGCAACTGCCTTCTAAACTTGAAAGATCCTCCCCTTATTCTCCTCAACGAGCCAATTACTGCCTTAGATTAGACAACGCTCCCTCAAAAGGGGCATCAGGGCACTATAGCGCTCCCTAGGAAGCTTGAGGGGAGCGCCAACGCTCCAAGAATGGATAGCGCTCCTTCAAAGGGGCAGTGGTGCATTATAACGCTCCCTAAGACCTTATAGGGGAGTGCCAGCACTCCTAAGGCTGATGTAGGGGAGCGTTCACCTTCAAAACCTTTGTTTAAGAGCTCCTTTCAGGTGATAAGAGTTCCTTGACTTCAGTTAATCATTCTTCCTCCTTCAAATCAAGTGTCTGATTTATTCTAGATGTCTCCTTGGTTTCTTCATCATGACAGTATGCTTTGTTTGATGTTTGCGACACTTGCGACAGTTGAGAGGATCATGTGACACTTGCGACAGTTGAGAGGATCATGCGACACTTACGACACTTATTCAAAGTGAGCAATATTGAGGTGTAACAGATTGCCCCCCAAAGTATGAAGTTAGAAGATGCGAAATGATAACTGAAATGCTTTGTAGACTTTCAAGCAAGGGTATAGACTCGGAGAACCTGACGGAAGCTGCACACAAAAACATCCAACAAATATCATGACATATTTCAAAACCTAAGGCAGGCATACCTATGCTTGGGTGATCAAGACTTGCGAGATATGGCCGCCATAAAATACACTGCAGATCCATAATTGTATTGATGAAAAGGTATAGCCACCGGGAATACAATGTGGATCTATACTCCAATGACCTGGACTGATCGTAGCCATGAAGAATACACAGTGGATCTACGAGGTGACAAGACATAGCCACGACCAATACAAAGTGGATCTATGTAACAGTGTATGCATCATCCGTCCAAGAGAAACTCCTTCGCACCTGGGCAAAGTATATATCAAAGTGATTACTCAACCCAGGGTCTTCTTACCGATCCCAGTGTGGTACGATTCTAACCATGTGAATAGATGTCCTGATGTCAAACATGGCAGAAGCCACTTGATTACCGGTCAATGGTGTGAACCGTTAACAAGTGCGAGGGAGATCACTATTAATGTTAATGATTCCCAAGGTACCCTAGTACATTCCAACGAATGTGAATAGATGAGCTGGAGTCGAACATCCGTGGAATCATCTGATCAGAGGTCAATGATGTAAACCTATTGTCGAATGTGAGGAGGTCTGCCATTGAGGCATGCAGGTCCCAAAGTAATAATTGGTTTCTAAGCCTAATTCCCGGATAATGTGCTAAGGTTGACAGGAATAAGCTCGTCGAAGGAGGGCCTTGATGTATCCCCCATCAATGACACGAAATGGACATAGAGATGTATTTGGTGGATCAAATGGACATGGAATGACACAGGTTTTGAGGCAAGATATTTGGGATGGCTGACTCTCGAGGCGGATACTTCCCTTGAACACTGAGGCACAACAACAGAACATGACATGGACCAAAACTTGATGATGCAGTGGGTGTGGTGAATTGCGTCGGGTAACCCAAAGGAGTGAAAGAAACTCAAAGGATTGGTTCAGTGCAGAGGTTCAGCAGGTTATAATGCGTGCAAAAAACAAAGTGCCGTGTTCAAAGGCGACTCTAAGAATTGCTTGATAATGTTCTCAAGAGATTGCTTGGCTTGCTTCTTTCAATTTTTTTCCCCCCGTCCAGATAGACGAGTACCCCTTTTTGATTTAATGAGCTCGAGGAGGATAACACATGCTCGATATAACTCACCTTCGGTAAGTTCCTCTTCCTTTGTTTAATGAACCAAAAGAAGTAAGGGTTCGATCCCGTATGGGCCTGTCGATGTGTGCTTTAACGAGTCCAAAGACAGAAAAATCGAAGGTTTTTCAGGATTATAGAGTTTGGAAAAACACTTAAAAGAGAACTCTCTCAGTTCCTTTTTCGTATAGTAGTCCAATGAGACCGAAAAAGAGATAAACTATTGCTCGAAAGATGCCATTTCAAACCTTTTAACGAGCGTGAAAGGAAGCAAGATCACTCGACAATATTTTCATATTTAGAGAGTATGAAAAGGGTTTAAAGATGACTCCAGGGGGGTTCCTTTTTCGTGTATCCATGCGTGTCCGAAAAAGAGATAAAAGTCTACCCGGCGTGTTCTCATGTTTTTGAGCTTGAGAACGAATCAAGACTATGCTCATGAATGTGACAAGGTAAATAACCCATCATAACTGTCAGGAAACCTGCGATGTCAAAACTACAAACCAGGGGTTTAGTGAAGCCATTATATTGTTAGAGAAACCCATAAATGACTATACCTTATAAAAAATGGAAATTTATAAATAGCAATACAATGAAAATTCCATTTACCATTTCATTTTGCACAAGGATTTTGGAGTAGTGGAGATTCTCATTTCAGCGGTGGATCTTGTTTCGCTTGTTACCGGAGCTACGGTTGACCGTTTCTCTTGTCGTTCAGACTAGGTAGATCTTCATCTCTCCTTCTTTCAATTACATGGTTTAATATTCATTTTCATAGCAGCATTTAATTTAAAATATGAAGCCCTAAGTTGCCCCAAAAAGATCAAAATCGGCCTCTTTTGATGGAAAAAGGGGATTCTTTTTGAAAAAAAGTTTTAGAAGGGGATGGCCAAGATGCCAACGCCTCAATAGCTAATTGGATGGGTCGTTTTTGGCAAAGAACCCATGAAAAATCCCCACATATTCCCACGCAGCCATAAAGAAGTCGTTTTCATTTTAAAACGTTTTGTTGTTGTGTGATGAACATTGAATGGCTAAGAGAGGGCATGGTGATTATAAAAGAGGGTGTGGTCTCTTTAAATGATGTGGGCATTAGATTTTCATGTTTTTAGATAGCTTTTGAAAATTGCCGAAATTGCCAAAACGTTGAAATAATGAATTCTTTATTCTTTTTGTTTTGTAGGTGACTTCGGCGACCATGATCAAGTGGAAAGAACGAGAACATGAGATTGATGACTTGGCTGCTTTACGGAGTCCTCACACATGGGCCGCATTACGAGCTTGTGGCTTACTCAAATTCTTCAAATTGCAAAAAATGAAGAAGGAGATTTTGTTGCTTGAGCATATGATCGGCCTATGGGATGTTGCAGAGCAAGGATTCCGGATTGGCACACAACTTCTAACTATCGAGTTGGAAGACGTGTATTTCCTGAATGGCCTCTCGAAAAGAGGGGTTCCCAGATCTTTTGTCGGGCAGAGGGCGCTACCTGAACAAGTGGGTGTGTATCTAGCACGTCACTGCGTTACAGGAGAAAGACTGGTAGGGGGTAGAATCCCTATCAAGGATATCCGAGAGCTACCCCTCCGGTCCATTTTGTTCGCCATCACGAGCATGACGGGAAGTACTAGCACGCATCTGGCATCAAGATCGCAGGTGGCTTATGGTGTTCAGTGTTTGGAACCAACACTGTTCAACTGGAGTGCAGGGTTCCTTCGAAATGTGAAGGAACAAGTTTCACGGTGCCGAATGGGACAGAAATAGTTTGGTTATGTCTCTTTTCTGGTCTCATTTTTCCTAGAACGCATCCCCCAGATGCAGCCTCAGATAGCACTAGCAGTGCAACCAGTGGACGAACCTAGGATGGAGAGGTGGACTAGTCTGTCTCCGAGGCTAGTAGCGGAGTCAGAATTCCGTTTCACTGGCGATTTCTTTGCTTGGCTGAGACGACAGTATCTCTGGATAGAAGACTTCCCGTATGCTGAGGTAGATTTCCGCGGGAGCATGGATTTGATTTTACCCGCGGGGGAAGACTGGGATATGTCAAGTAAGAGACTGAGCCATACCTTGTCTAGTTTTTGTTTTTAAAGTTTTTAATGTATATGTATTTTTTTGGGTATATAGAAGAGGTTTTTAATAGATGTATTGTTTTCAACATGCAGACAAGGGAGTAGTGCGCCCGGTCGATATACCGATACCAGAACATCGTGGGGGTGCTCCGGTTGTAGCAGATCCGGGAGTACCCATGATAGGTCTCCGGGAGGTTGAAAGAAACCTCCAAGGCCTCACGATGGGCCTTCCTCCTCTGCGGAGGGGAGAAGTGCCTTTACATTTGAAGAGGCACACTGTGGGAGTGCCAGAGAATGTCAATTCTCTACTAAGACGCGTAGTGCGTGCAGTGATATGTTACTCGTAGCACAATGTAGTGCAGGGAGATTAGAGTCTCTCTGGTGATCATATTTTTGTATGCCTTGTTAGGCGATGTTATAGGGGTTTAAAGACCCGACATTTTGCCCTTCTATATATTTTGATGTAATCAAAAACATTTCAGTCACGCCATATATATATATATATATATATATATATATACAGTTCTGAGTTTTTTACAGTGCCAAATGATTTGTACATGATGATGTCTGTGATGTGTTTTAATTTACATGTGATGTACACTTTTGCTTTCCTTAAATCTTATATGTGGGCGAGATACCGATCCATGATGTAATTAGCTAACGAATCCGAAACACTATTAAGTTCTCTTGGAATGTGTCTATATTCAATGTAATCGAACATTCGTTCAAGATGATGAACTTGTAGATGGAGACGTAGCAGGATAGGACTACGGATAGCATAGATATGGTTGAGTTGGTAGACCACGAGTTGGGAGTCTAAGTAAACAATGATACGAGAGATACCTAGGGAGGAGGCTTGGGTCAATAGTCCGATGACAGCATGATATTCTGCCATGTTGTTGGTTGCTGGTCCTAAGCAGATACCTCCTAAACTCACCACCTCGTCAAATTGGTAAATAACCCATGTTGCCGAAGCAATGTTCCGGGTATGTCGACTAGCGCCATCCACAAACCTGAAAAGATAGGAAAGGAAGATGTCATCTGCGCATGAAAACACAAGCATAGTCATGAGTGGCAATGGTAAAGACTTGAGCACGCGAAAGAAATAAACATACCAAACTAAAATACAATAATGTACAAAGTACCCATGCTGGGTAATCTAAGCATAGTACTTTTTAAGGTAAAGCCCGTTTCGGGGCTCTCCCAGGGAAATTCCATCATGATCTACTAATTCGTAGGTGCTTCTGTATAGGACACGCTTCACGATGTAAGGACCGTGCCACAAAGGTTCTAACTTACCTGTCCCCAATTTATCGTGAGCTTGGTCATAAATGAGGACTAAGTATCCTTCTGCAAAAGTCCGAGGGTGGACGGATTTTTCGTATTGACTCTTAATTCGTTTCTAATGTGCCTCATTAACGAGAGCAGCATCACGACGTGTTTCGTCCGGTTTGGATAGATACAAGAATCGTTCTTCTTCGGCAGAAGTATGGGGTAGGAGTTCTACTTTCAGTTTGAGTGATGGAATATCACACTCGATTGGTAGGATGGCTTCAATGCCATACACCAACTGGAAAGGAGTAAATCTAGTTGAGGTTTTCACAGAAGTGCGATAAGCCCAGAAAGTGGAGAAAAGTTGTAGATGCCACGATGTCTTGTTTGCCCCTACCATGCATTGAATCATGGTTTTTAGGACTTTTTTGATGGCCTCAACTTGTCTGTTGGCCTGAGGATAGTAAGGGGATGAGTTTTCATGGTGAAAACCCAATTTGACATGTAATTTGCTCATCATCTGGTTCTTGAAGTGTGCACCATGATCAGTGACAATGGCACGTGGTACACCAAAACGAGTTATGATGTGGCTGAAAAGGAACAGAGCTGCAGTACGACCATCGTTCAGGAAGGTAGGCATAGCCTCAGCCCATTTGGTGAATTAGTCGACGACGACGATTATATAACCATGTCCCCCGACTGAGGTAGGATTACACTGCATGAAATCGATACCCCACTTGGTAAAGGGGTCGATGGCGATAATAGGGTGCAGCGCAGTAGGGTGGGTGTGTACCTTCTTGTTAAAGACTTGGCAGGGTGGGCATTTTTTGACGGCCTCGATACAATCTTTGAAAATCGAGGGCCAAAAGTAGCCGGCACGTAGGATTTTTTGGGTTGTGGCTAGTCCAGAAAGGTGACTGCCATAGGCGCCAAGGTGACAATCGTTCAAAATGCGTTCAGCCTCCTCGTGAACCAAAAATCGTCGAAGAATGGTGTCAATACCACGACGATACAAGGTGTCGTCGATGATGAGATAACGATGAGAGTGAAGACGAATATGTCAACGCTCTTCACGAGAAATGTTAGGATGAAAACGTTGGGTTTGAAGGTAAAGGAGGATATCTTCGTACCAAGGATCAGAGGTGCTGATGAAGAAGAGAGATTCATCGGGGAGAGAATCTCTAGGTTCGATGTCTTCATCGACACGAGGGAGAGCACAGATAAGCTCTGCAAAGACCAGGGATTTTTTGGCTTTGGCCTTCGTAAATTCAAGATCGAATTCCTGAAGGATAACGATCCATTTAGACTACTTGCCCCCAAGTACTTGACGTGTCAAGACGTGGTACATGGGGTTGGAGTCCACGATCACTGTGGTGGTGCGTAATAAGATGTAATGGCAGAATCTCTGGACAGCGATGATGGCTGCCAGAGCCAGTTTCTCGACATGTGAATATCGGAGTTCGGGTCTAGATAGACTCTTGCTCAGGTAATAAATCACATGTTCTTCACCGTTGGGATCCTCCTGAACTAACACCATTGCAATAGTGGAAGTGGAGGCGGCCAAGTAAAGGATGTAATCCTTTGTATACTCCGGAGGATGTAACAAAGGTGCGTGGGTCAAAGCGTGCTTGAGAGCATGGAATGACCGTTGGGCGGCGTCATCCCAGATGAAAGGGGTGTTCTTTTGCAGTAACCACATAAATCCTTTAGTGATCTCAGCATAGTTGCAGATGAAACGACGAAGGAAGTTTGCTTTGCCTTGCAAACTTTGGAGTTGGGTTAAATTGGTACGTGGGGGTAAGGCTAGAATGGCCTTAATCTTTAAGGGATCCACCCTGAGCCCGTCTTTGGAGACAATGAAACCGAGGAGTCGATCGGATTCGACGGCGAAAATGCACTTATGCGGGTTCAAGCGAATACGGTAGAACCGACATCGAAGAAAAATCGCCCGTAAGTGATCAATGTGATCGGATCGATTGGATGAGTGGGTGGGTAAGTCATTGAGGTAAGGCTCCACGATATGCTTGATATCGTGGAAAGTGTACGACATGGCCCGCTGGAAAGTAGCACTAGCATGTTTAAGGCCAAAAGGTAGCTTTCGGTAGGAGAAAGTACCCCAGGGGTAGATAAAGGCTGTCTTATGTTGATCAACAGGTAAGATTTCAATCTGGTTATACCCAGAAAAGCCATCCATGAAAGAGAAGATTACGCTCCCTGTGCAATTATCGATGATTTGGTCGATGAAGGGTGTAGGGTATTTGTCCTTGGGACAAGCTTTGTTGAGATCCCGATAGTCAACACAAACACGGATGGTCCCTTGTTTTTTGGCAACCGGAACAAGGTTGGAGACCCATTCTGTCAAAGGGACGGGATAGATAAAGCCAGATTTTAGAAGTTTCTCAATTTCTGCCTTTATAGCTACGATTTTCTTGGGATGAACTGGGCGAAGCTTTTGTCGAACGGGTTTCGCGTCAGGGTAAGTCTTGATTTCATGCACGACGATTGAAGGGTCGATTCCTGGCATTTCCTCATAGCTCCATGCGAAGACGTCGCGTAATTCTTTAAACAAAGCGGTGTAAGAGACCACTTCTTCGGGTGTGCAATTAGCACCAAGGTTAATGTTTTCCACGACACCTTCTTTGATCGAAATATCAATAACGATCGTAGTAGAGATGTTACCCATATTCCCCTCAGAAAGAGTATCTAGTGTGAGGATAGGAGATTGCGGAGCATCGGTAACATCGGAAGGGAAGACAGAGTGTATGTCTTGGTGAATTTCTTCCAAAGGTGGAAGAAAAGAGGATCGATGATGGTTATCATCCCAAGGTAGATCGTCAATATTAAGCATTTCCATAATAGATTCATCAGAAGGGAAAATTTGGGAAATGTAATTAACGGCGGACGATAGGGAATCCAACCATGAGGGCATCGAGTAGGCATCAGGTGCCAATAAATGTGGGTTGTTTAGAGAGGGAGAGGCAGATTGAATAGCTACGTATGCAGCCTTGGCTGGGCTAAGTGGCATGGTGTCACCGAGCACATCAAATTCCAGTGGACTAGGTACAATCCATGGATCAGATGATTCTCAGGATTGATGAGGCATAGTCGAAATCATATTGACAGCGGCAATATGATGCGCGGTAGGTGGAAGTGGTGTAGGGAAAGTACCCATAAGGCTAGAATCTTTCAACAAGCCAACACCAACACTTTCATACGTAACTGGGTGGTCTCCCAAAAAGGGAATGTTGTTGGTGACAAGGGCGCGAACGTCGGGTGTACAGAAATCGAGTTGATCGACAGTGACAATTTTGCCTTGATGGGGGAATTGTACACATCGAAACACCGACGAGGCGACAACAGTCATAGTGTAGAACCAACTTCTTCCAAGTAGCAGGTTGTAATCTAGGGGGGCATCGACCACCTCGACATCAACGGTAACGGTTTTGCTGCCCAACTGAACGGCCATGGATTGTAATAATCCGTAAGGATGAAAACCTCGTCCATCGAAAGCGCATAACATCATAGGGGATTTGTTAAGGGCAGGTGATTTTAAGCCTTTCCAACAAGCTAAAGACATGACACAAGTAGAGGCTCCCTCATCCAAGATAGTTTGGTGGATTTGTTGATTGTGAACAACAACATCGATTTGGAAAGCTAGTTGGTGGGAGAGTCGTGGTTGGTGATCATCCGGGTTAAACATGAGGTTATTTGATGACTCGGGATCGAAAGTGCCGATAGCAGCTAAGAGCATTCTACATTGGATGGGACAATGCTGTAGAACTTCGAAGGCGGACATAGCACACGGTGCTTTGGCCAAATCTTTTACAATGTTGTAGTTTTGGGCAGCCCGTGAATTAGGATTGAAGGTAGATTTCTAGATGGTGCTCTTAGGAGGGCGTAAGATGGAGTCAAACGAAGGTTTCTTAATCTGAAGTAGCCCGGATGGAGGGTTGGCAGATGGAGGACTTACGGAAGATGGTAATGGGTCCGGTACGGAACCATTAGTAGTCTTCGGCTTATCAGGTTTAACTGGCGTGTCATATGTTGCAGAGCGAGTGGTCAGATTAACCCCATTAAACATGTAAATGTGGGCACTTGTTGAAGCCTCATCATGGGATTGGCTGGAACTGCCCCCTGCGGCAGGGGTTTGAGCAACCAAAGATTGCTGCTGTGGAAAAGGATGAGTGAGCACAACGGGTTGTGAATTTCCCTTGAAAAGTTTGGCCACTTCATCGTGATGTGGACAGTCTCAAGTGTAGTGATTGTCACCACAAATGAGACAAGGGAATTTCGGTTTTCGTTGTGGTTGCTTTCCGGTAGTAGGGGTTTGCGGTTGATTTTTTGGTTGTTCGTTGTTATTGTTTTTCTTTGGTTTATTTCTCGCTTTCTTCTTGCCCCCAAGTTGTTGTGAAGGGGTCGATTGGACCGCATTCAACTCAGAGAACTGAGTTTGAGGGGGGGTAGAGGAGGGTGCAGTCAAACTGGGAGCGGCCGTCGAAGCGGGCCGCTGAGTTGTTCCAGTCGACTGGGAAGTAGATTGGGTTTTGACGGAGCCAATAACTCCATCCGCGTGGGAAGCAAACGGTGGTTTGGATGGATCATTAGTGGCACGGGTAGCATTCGGTATCAACTCGTATAGAGTACCGGACTATGAATAGACCAAGTCTAAGTACTGAGCTCGGGCTATAGCTTCTTCCTCGGTGACTACGCCAACCATGGAAACATCACGAGCGATCTGGGGTAACAATGATTTAGTGAACCATTCCGCTAATAATTGGTCAAGAATGACCGCTTTGATTAGCCTTCGCCGTCGTCTCCACTCATGAATATGATCAGAGATGTGTACGGAAGTTGTTTGACGAAGGGAGGTTAATAGTTCAGTACCCGTCTCGTATCGAATGGGTAGTTGGAAGTGTGTGAGGAAGGACATGGCGAGGGAGTTGAAATCGTGAAAAGATGCACGTGGTAGTTCAATATACCATTTCGCCATGGAACCCGTAAGTGTTCGTTGGAAAATATGCAAACGTATAGAATCGTCCATGAGGGAGTTGGATGAACACCACAAATGGAAAGTCATCACGTGGTTGTTTGGGTCTTCTCCAGACTTTCCGTCGAATTTTGGGATATCAGAAGGAAGTTTAGCTGGAATAGCTGGCCAAACCAGAGAATGATAAATAGGATCATTCGTTAACCGAGACAAGTCTGGAAGGTCTAGGGTAGCTAGAAAAGGTAGTTGTCGGTTAACTTGCAGGTAATGTTGGTGTGGCGTGGGGACACCAGTAGGGCCAATCACTGGGTTATGCGGATAATTGTAACTAGTGGGCCCTCTTGTATGAGGTTGGTGTTGACCAGGGTACATAGGATTTGAGGTGTTTTGAGAAGTATGTGCGAACGGAGGATAACCGGATGGGTTTTGAGGGTTATAAGCTGGATTTGGTGTTTGTCCATAAGGGGGTTGTTGTGGAGCTTGAGAATTGTGTCCTGCCGAGAATTGTGGGTTTCCTGGAAAAGGGATATTCCACGGATTAGGCGTGGCAGACACATTTTGTCCATATGGTTGATGGTAGGCTCTAGATTGAGGCTGCCCCCCAGCATGAGGGTGCCCCCCAAATGGAATTTGTCCTCCGGTGGGAGGATGCCCCCCAGATTGAGGTAAAGTTCCCAGAATTTGAGAACCAGACATAAATGACTGACCGGTACCGTCGAATGGGTTAAGACCACCAAGACCGGTCCCTCCGGGTTGTTGGATAGGTATGGAACTTCCCGGCATAGCTTGAGTAGTAGTGGCAGTGGAAGAATTCAGTGCCCTGTACCCAAAAGGGAGTGATGATGTAGGTATTGGTGTTATGGGTGTGCCAATAGCAGCTTGGCTAACCACCACATTACTGGCGGGAATAGTCGGAATGTGAGGGACCATTGTAGAATGAGCCGTCTAGAGAGGAAAAGTAGACCTTGGGCCAATGGACGATGTGTTCGAACCGACGGGTGGTGTGGCCATAAAAACGATAGTGCCGATAAAATGGTTTAAAGGTACGGTGTAGGAGATAGGTGCATCAACACCTACCCCCACTCCATAAAGGTCCCGCACCATGCGCGGTGGACTTCGAACAATGTCTGCGGTCCAAAAGGGGTCATTGGCTAAAGGGTTTTGACGAGACCCAGCCGGAATGTCAGAAGGATTGACGACGACAAATTCACCAACTGAATTCAGTTGGAGGACACGACGTTCATATCCCTCCGGAATGCGGAAAGCTTCCGGAGACTCTGAAACAATTCAAAAATTCTCTAGAGGAGTGGGAACTTCTTCTTGGGAAGTTGTGGTATCTTGAACCTCGCTCTGTTGAGGAGATTCCTCCATAGAATGAGGGGGTAAAGGGGTGTTCCCTTCCATATTTTCTGGAGGAAGTCCCTGTAGCCTCTGCGAACGACGTGGAGGGTCGATGTTATTGAAAAAGAGTCGGCGAAAGAGATCTATGGCCAACTACCGAAAAGAAACAGCATACGCTAACAAAATCTAAGAATCACAACCAAGCAAACAGGACCTTCTCTCGATGATCGTACTAGTTGGTGATGAAATCCAACGTCGCGTGATCAAGTCAAGGAGGGGCAGAGATATGGTTGAACAGTTACAATGGTGACCTGCTTAATAGACTTACGCCTTGGTGCAAGCTTCCACACAGTAATTGTGGATTTACCCTCCAAGGAGCTCGAGTGAGTTTGACCAATGTCTACTACAGGTACAGTGAGACTTCCCTTCACTGTCACCTTGTGTAATACCCTAGAGATTATGGCCAGTAAGGTTACCAATTCGCATTCAGCCCCTGGGTGGGTACAGTCGACAGTCCGATCCGAACGTACGGGCATGGTATCTAGCCCGAAATCAACTAAAAGGCTTCCACGCAGTAATTGTGGATTTACCTTCAAGCGATCCCCATAATACGATCTGACCACCACAATCAGTTAAACTACGGAGGGATAATCTCCGTAGCTCACCCGAATGCGACCTCATGCGTAACCTCTATGTGAGAGGGGGATCCCAGGCAGACTTATACGATAATTGGATTTGACTCTCCCTAACTCAAGATGCTAATGTTTGTTTTGGAAACTTTGGAGAGTTATTCTCACAACCTAATCCAAAGTACTAATCCTATTCTACTATTGGTGGAGGATCTTAGAAAAGAAAAAGTTCTAAATAATTCTTAATTAGCGTTCATTTTATGGCTGTTCTTTACTCAAAAAGGGGTGCATGGAAGTGAAACGGATGGAATTATGACTCAGTCCCAAAAATGCATCAAAGATGATAAGTAGTTATTTCTTTTCGATGAACATCTATCTAGGGGAGAGAGAGAGTTCTTTTCACTAACAAGCACTAATAAGGAATGTCCTCAAACAAATTTTCTTCAATCGAATCTGATGTGATGCTAAAACTTTTGAGATACCTTCTAATATGCAAAATCACTCATGAAGATGCTTATTTGTTGTTTGTATATGAATAATGATTAATTCAAAACAATGCTCGTCTTGCTAATTATCTTTTTGGATCAATGAAAATCAGACCAACACAAGCAAGAATCGTACAAACAATACACCCTCTCGTTGTGATCAAAACAAGAAGCGAAAGAAAAGAAACAATCAAAGAAAAATCAAAAACTTCACACCAAAAGAAATGTCAAAGAACAATGATCTTAACTAAAACCAAATGAAGAGATCTGTAGGCCTTTGATGACCTTCACCAGAGTTTTTCGCTCAGTCAAAAAGGAGAGAGAGACAATGCATGGGTTTCAAAACTCCAAATGACAGAAAAACTCAACAGTAGTGAATAAGGCTACAAAATCCAAACAGCAAGATGTTTGTTCTTCAAAAAGACATATGTCAAAGATGGAAAGGAAGAAGCATTGACTCACAAGGTGACCCAGCAAGAGAAACACAGAGTTAAAACCCTGAAGAAAGCAATTCTGGAAGGCTTTTTGGCCAAAAGAGGGATGGCGCTCTGTTGTCAAGGGCAAGGAGCGCTATAGCGCTCTGTGTAAGTCACTCAGGGAGTGCTGGCGCTCTGTTAACACAGGGACAGGGGCGTCAGGTTCAAAAAACTCCTAAAAGTGTCAAAAATCCAAAAATTGTAGTTCAGTCTCGACAATCAAGCTGAGTGTGGTGGGGTAGGGAGTCAATCAGCTCATGAAATCAATCAAAAGAGGAGTGAACCAGGTCTAAAACAATCAAGGGGTAAAACAAGGTCTATGAGGAGAAATCAAAACAAAAAGTTT
>ML846639.1:35800-62263 GCA_009831015.1 Picea engelmannii
TGTTAGACAAATCAAGGAATCAATCACAGAAGAATCTTACTTTGTTACAGAAGAAGAAAATAGATAATATAACCTTTAATGAATCATAAAATGTAGCAATCTAATTTACTCACAGGTCTTGTATTTGCTAACAACAAATACAGAGGAAAATCTATTAGCAATCAGATAACTAAATGAAATATATAACCACATTAGATGTTGTACTAAATTGTGATAAGGCATTCATCAAAGACATATGTAAAAAGATGCTGGAATATGAAAAGACAGAAGAACACATAACTCAAACTTGACGAAATATGGAATCTATGGTCTACACTTGTATTAATTCTCAGTGAGGAGAGTTTTCTCAATTACAACCGGCAAGAAGCAGCCTTTGTTCATTCTTTCGAATATGCATTTATACAAAAGTTCTCAACCTCAAACGGTTGGAATTCTTCTATCTTTAGAATAATTAAAATTACAAAATATGGAAGCCGAAAAGCTTCATTTGCATTCTTCTTGATCTTCTCGTTATGCTGGCACGGGCGTTTTCCTTTCTTGTCTTCTAGCTCCGAAATAGATACTATAAATAGATTGTATCATTGGTCCCCAGAAGTACTAATCTTTCCCTGCTCAGTACATTTAATGCATCTACCCACAAATTGGGCTACCAACCTGGAGGATTCTGTTAAGTTATTAGCCTCAAAAGTATATAATTTCTTTTCCAGTAGAGGCAATCTTTCTTCTATTCGTCTGTCTTCTAAAATAATAGACTGTAGTTGTAGATTAGGCTTCACTAGCCATTTATCTATTTGAGCAATATCAACCTATTTTATCTGTGATATTTCAGCTTGGGCTTCTTCCATATTTGTCTTAATGTCGAGCAGATGTTTGACTATATCAATCTGACCCAATATTCTAGAGCTATCTTCTTTATCAAGGCCTAATAATTCCTTGTTGAGTGAACCAAAAGTTTCTTCACAAGATTCGTTCACTTCCTTAGCCATTTTCCTACCTTCCGCTATGTTAGACTCCCAAGTCTTTAGTATGATATCGCCTATGGTTCGTTCTGAAATGGGCAATTTGGAAGCCATAGTTATTCCTTTTTTTGTTGACGATATAACCACTTCCTGGAAGGTAGTTTGGGCAACGATAGCCTCTCTCTCTCTTAAAACAATGTCACTTAATGCTTGCTCTATCTCCCGAAAATGATTTTGGATGGTTTCTAGCTTAGAGAACAGGATTTGTTGTGCTACCTCTAGCTTCTCTCGCACTTCCAGTGCCTGAGCTTTGAACACTGTTATATCTACAACCATGCTTTCAGTAGAGCTTAATTTATTTTTTAGTTGCCATACTAACTCCTCTTGCTGGATGACCCATCCTTGGCTCGCTTGGACAGTCTTGTGTATCTCCTCAAGGTTGGATTTAAGCTGTTGGATCTCTTGTCTGTCATTGGCTCTATCCTTTTCGAGTTCTTTGTTGACCTCGCTTCTGACATTCTTTTCTATAGTCATTATCCGAATCTATAATTGGCCTATCAATAGATTCCTCTGTCTCAATTGCTCTGCTAGCTTGTCAATCGACCACTGATTTTGTCGTAGCGAAGGCGCCTAGTGACCCAACCATCTCCTTGGTGAGCTCTGACTCTTCCAAGCCCTGCCCATCAAATATCATCCTTTGCCTTTTGGTTACTACCCCTTCTTTCTGCTGCGATTCTCTTCTGACTATGGCCCTCCTTTTTGTGTTAAAGAAAAAGTTTGAAGGAGGAATCTCTTCAAGCGATATCGGGGTAAGATCACTTGCATATATAACTTTGAGACTAGGAAGGCACCTAGTGACCCAACCATCTCCTTAGCAAGCTCTGACTCTTCCAAGCCCTGCCCATCAAATATCATCCTTTGCCTTTTGGTTACTACCCCTTCTTTCTGCTACGATTCTCTTCTGACTATGGCCCCCCTTTTTGTGTTAAAGAAAAAATTCAAAGGAGGCATCTCTTCAAGCGGGATCGAGGTAAGATCGCTCGCATATATAACTTCGAGACTAGGAGTTCCTAAACTTGACTTTAGAGGGGTTAGTGCTGTAATAGGACTGCCTACCTCTGTGAATTGCTTTCCTTCTACTGTTCGGGAGGTATTAGCAGGAGTAGCTGGCGATAAAGGAGGTATCGCTTGATTTTTTTTTAGAGGTGTTTCAGATTGAACCTTTGTCTGTGGCCCTAGATATCATGCCTGCGAGGTTTCTAATCCTTGTGTAGACACTTCTGGATTTTTCGAGGATTCCTCGGTAGTTTGTTTACCAAAATATTTTGTTTCAAAACCTGGAGATATGGATCCCTATTCCGAAGGGGTGATTATCAATTCCCCCTGTAGTATTTTGGGCAAACTACTTCATCTGTGCTTTTGGAAAGTGAAGAAATTGGTCTGTTGGTCAGGGGGTAACATTTGGACTCTGTCTGGTACCTCCTCATAAGATCTGATTCCCCTGAATATATCATCATAGGGGGAGTCTTCATGCATATATATTTTCATATTGCATTGAGCTAGATGATTTTCTACAATTTGATATGGATCATGCCTTTTGAATTCAATGTTTACCAATTTGAAATCCCCTAAAGCTGCAACCTCTACTTTGGAATGGCCAAAATTCAACAAGCAAAACCTTCCAACCTGTAGAGGGAAGGCTGGCCAAATTTTATTCTAAGACGCTTTTATCTCTTTGCCAATGCCTCCTATTACCGTTGTTACACCTCAATATTGCTCACTTTGAATAAGTGTCGTAAGTGTCGCATGATCCTCTCAACTGTCGCAAGTGTCGCATGATCCTCTCAATTGTCGCAAGTGTCGCATGTCATTTACAAGTGTCAAAAACATCAAACAAAGCGTACTGTCATGATGACGACACCAAGGAGACATCTAGAATAACTCAGACACTTGATTTGGAGGAGGAAGAATGATTAACTGAAGTCAAGGAACTCTTATCACCTAAAAGGAGCTCTTAAACAAAGGTTTTGAAGGTGAACTCTCCCCTACATCAGCCTTAGGAGCGCTGGCGCTCCCATATAAGGTCTTAGGGAGTGTTATAATGCACCACTGCTCCTTTGAAGGAGTGCTATCCATTCTTGGAGCACTGGCGCTCCCCTAAAGTTTCCTAGGGAGCGCTATAGCGCCCTGATGCCCCTTTTGAGGGAGCGCTATCTAATCTGAGGCAGTAGTTGGCCCATTGAGGAGAATAAGGGGAGGATCTTTCAAGTTTAGAAGGTAGTTGCATTCGAATTCTTGGTTCCATCAGGAGATCCCTGATCCAAGGAGGGGATTCCTCAACTTGTTCTAAAGATAATTCAAGAGGTTAAGCCTCTCTTAACCTATATAAGCAGGCTCTATGATGGTGAAAAAGGGGGAAGAATTGCTAGCATGAAACCTATGATCTCATAGGAAACACACAGTCAGTTAAAGGGGAGTGATCAATGAAGCTGTTATCATCCAGGTCGTGGATCTTTCGAGCAAGGGTTAGACGAAGGGGACTTGACGAAGCTGTTGCATTCGCATCTACGATTGTAAATACTGCTGTCGTTATTCTCATTAATATGACACGCTTGGCCTGTTTCTTTCTAGTTTATGTTTGATCTTACATGAACTTATCATTGATAGATAGATCTGTTTTCAAGATAATATCAATAGAGTAGGAAGTGGTCGTACTTTGTTTGTCTACAGGACTCAACGAGGAGCGAAAGATTGGAGCTCAACTCGGAGCGTGTAGGGACAAACGTCGATAAAAAGGGTACCTCTATTCTCCTTCCTTCTCATGTATTAGTTTGATTAGACTTGAAAGGAAGTCAGTGTCCACGTTAAGCACTTTCTGTCTTAGAGTTAGGGTCTAGCTCTTTGAGGCGATCTACCTGTCCGCAAGGAGATTTTCCTACAACAGAAACTGGCGACTCCGCTAGGGAGTCCTCAAATCGAAACTTTTTGTTTTGATTTCTCCTCATAGACCTTGTTTTACCCCTTGATTGTTTTAGACCTGGTTCACTCCTCTTTTGATTGATTTCATGAGCTGATTGACTCCCTACCCCACCACACTCAGCTTGATTGTCGAGACTGAACTGCAATTTTTGGATTTTTGACACTTTTAGGAGTTTTTTGAACCTGGCGCCCCTGTCCCTGTGTTAACAGAGCGCCAGCGCTCCCTGAGTGCCTTACACAGAGCGCTATAGCGCTCCTTGCCCTTGACAACAGAGCGCCAGCCCTCTTTTGGCCAAAAATCCTTCCAGAATTGCTTTCTTCAAGGTTTTAACTCTGTGTTTCTCTTGCTGGGTCACCTTGTGAGTCAATGCTTCTTCCTTTCCAGCTTTGACATCTGTCTTTTTGAAGAACAAACATCTTGCTGTTTGTATTTTGTAGCCTTCTTCACTACTATTGAGTTTTGCTGTCGTTTGGAGTTTTGAAACCCATGCATTGTCTCTCTCTCCTTTTTGACTGAGCGAAAAACTATGGTGAAGGTCATCAAAGGCCTACAGATATCTTCATTTGGTTTTAGTTAAGATCATTGTTCTTTGACATTTCTTTTGGCATGAAGTTTTTGATTTTTCTTTGATTGTTTCTTTTCTTTCGCTTCTTGTTTTGATCACAATGAGAGGGTGTATTGTTTGTACGATTCTTGCTTGTGTTGGTCTGATTTTCATTGATCAAAAAAGATAATTAGGAAGACGAGCATTGTTTTGAATTAATCATTATTCATATACAAACAAAAAAGAAGCATCTTCATGAGTGATTTTGCATATTAGAAGGTATCTCAAATGTTTTAGCATCACATCGGATTCGATTGAAGAAAATTTGTTTGAGAACATTCCTTATTAGTGCTTGTTAGTGAAAAGAACTCTCTCTCTCCCCTAGATAGATGTTCATCGAAAAGAAATGACTGCTTATCATCTTTGATGCATTTTTGGGACTGAGTCATAATTCCATCCGTTTCACTTCCATGCACCCCTTTTTGAGTAAAGAACAGCCATAAAATGAACGCTAATTATAAATTATTTAGAACATTTTCTTTTCTAAGATCCTCCACCAATAGTAGACCAGGCTTAGTACTTTGGATTAGGTTGTGAGCATAACTCTCCAAAGTTTCCAAAACAAACATTAGCATCTTGAGTTAGGGAGAGTCAAATCCAATTATTGTTTAAGTCTGCCTGGGATCCCCCTCTCACATAGGGGTTACGCATGAGGTCGCATTCGGGTGAGCTATGGATATTACCCCTCTGTGGTTTAACTGATTGTGGTGGTCAAATCGTATTATGGGGATTGTTTGAAGGTAAATCCACAATTACTGCGTGGAAGCCTTTTAGTTGATTTCGGGCTAGATACCCTGCCCGTACGTTCAGATCGGACTGTCGACTGTACCCGCCCAGGGGATGACTGCGAATTGGTAACCTTACTGGCCATAATCTCTAGGGTCTTACACAAGGTGACAGTGAAGGGAAGTCTCACTGTACCTGGAGCAGACATTGGTCAAACTCACTCGGGCTCCTTGGAGGGTAAATCCACAATTACTGCGTGGAAGCTTGCACCAAGGCGTAAGTCTGTTAAGCAGGTCGCCATTGTAACTGTTCCACCATATCCCTGCCCCTCCTTGACTTGATCGTGCGACGTTGGATTTCATCACCAACTAGTACGATCATCGAGAGAAGGTCCTATTTGCTTGGTTGTGATTCTTAGATTTTGTTAGCGTATGTTGTTTCTTTTCGGTAGTTGGCCATAGATCTCTTTCGCCGACTCTTTTTCAATAACATCGACCCTCCACGCCATTCGCGGAGGCTACAGAGACTTCCTCCAGAAAATATGGAAGGGAACACACCTTTACCCCCTCATTCTATGGAGGAATCTCCTCAACAGAGCGAGGTTTAAGATACCACAACTTCCCAAGAAGAAGTTCCCACTCCTCTGGAGAATTTTCGAATTGTTTCAGAGTCTCCGGAAGCTTTCCGCATTCCGGAGGGATATGAACGTCGTGTCCTCCAACTGAATTTAGTTGGTGAATTTGTCATCATCAATCCTTCTGACATTCCAGTTGGGTCTCGTCAAAACGCTTTAGCCGATGACCCCTTTTGGACTGCAGACATTGTTCGAAGTCCACCGCGCATGGTGCGGGACCTTTACGGAGCGGGGGTAGGTGTTGATGCATCTATCTCCCACACCATACATTTAAACCATTTTACCGGCACTATCATTTTTACGGCCACACCACCCGTCGGTCCAAACACATCGTCCATTGGCCCAAGGTCTACTTTTCCTCTCCAGACGGCTCATTCTACAATGGTCCCTCACATTCTGACTATTCCCATCGGTAATGCGGTGGTTAGCCAAGCTGCTATTGGCACACCCGTAACACCAAGACCTACATCATCACTCCCTTTTGGGTACAGGGCACTGAATTCTTCCACTGCCACTACTACTCAAGCTATGCCGGGAAGTTCCATACCTATCCAACAACCCGAAGGGACCGGTCTTGGTGGTCTTAACCCATTTGACGGTACCGGTCCGTCATTTATGTCTGGTTCTCAAATTTCGGGAACTCTACCTCAAGCTGGGGGGCATCCTCCCACCGGAAGACAAATTCCATTTGGGGGGCACCCTCATGCTGGGGGGTAGCCTCAATCTAGATCCTACCATCAACCATATGGACAAAATGTGTCTGCCACGCCTAATCCATGGAATATCCCTTTTCCAGGAAACCCACAATTCTCGGCAGGACACAATTCTCAAGCTCCACAACAACCCCCTTATGGACAAACGCCAAATCCAGCTTATAACCCTCAAAACCCATCCGGTTATCCTCCGCTCGCACATACTTCTCAAAACACCTCAAATCCTATGTACCCTGGTCAACACCAACCTCATACAAGAGGGCCCACTAGTTACAATTATCCGCATAACCCAGTGATTGGCCCTAGTGGTGTCCCCACGCCACACCAGCATTACCCGCAAGTTAACTGACAACTACCTTTTCTAGCTACCCTGGACCTTCCGGACTTGTCTCGGTTAACGAATTATCCTATTTATCATTCTATGGTTTGGCCAGCTATTCCAGCTAAACTTCCTTCTGATATCCCAAAATTCGACGGAAAGTCTGGAGAAGACCCAAACAACCATGTGATGATTTTCCATTTGTGGTGTTCATCCAACTCCCTCATGGACGATTCTATACGTTTGCATCTTTTCCAACGAACACTTACGGGTTCCATGGCGAAATGGTATATTGAACTACCACGTGCATCTTTTCACGATTTCAACTCCCTCGCCATGTCCTTCCTCACACACTTCCAACTACCCATTCGATACGAGACGGGTACTGAACTATTAACCTCCCTTCGTCAGACAACTTCCGTACACATCTCCGATCATATTCATGAGTGGAGGCGACGACGAAGGCTAATCAAAGCGGTCATTCCTGACCAATTATTAGCGGAATGGTTCACTAAATCATTGTTACCCCAGATCGCTCGTGATGTTTCCATGGGTGGCGTAGTCATCAAGGAAGAAGCTATTGCCCGAGCTCAGTACTTAGACTTGGTCTATTCACAGTCCGGTACTCTATACGAGTTGATACCGAATGTTACCCGTGACACTAATGATCCATCCAAACCATCGTCTGCTTCCCACGTGGATGGAGTTATTGGCTCCGTCAAAACCCAATCTACTTCCCAGTCGACTGGAACAACTCAGTGGCTCGCTTCGACGACCACTCCCAGCTTGACTGCACCCTCCTCTACCCCCCTTCAAACTCAGTTCTCTGAGGTGAATGCGGTCCAATCGACCACTTCACAACAACTTGGGGGAAAGAAGAAAGTGAGAAATAAACCAAAGAAAAACAATAACAACGAACAACCAAAAAATCAACCGCAAACCTCTACTGCCGGAAAACAACCACAAGGAAAACCAAAATTCCCATATCTCATTTGTGGTGACAACCACTACACTCGAGACTATCCACATCACGATGAAGTGGCCAAACTTTTCAAGGGAAATTCACAACCCGTTGTGCTCACTCAGCATTTTCCATAGCAGCAATCTTTGGTTGCTCAAACCCCTGCCGCAGGGGGCAGTTCCAGCCAATCCCATGATGAGGCTTCGACAAGTGCCCACATTTACATGTTTAACAGGGTTAATCTGACCACTCGCTCTGCAACATATGACACACCATTTAAACCTGATAAGCCGAAGACTACTAATGGTTCCGTACCGGACCCATTACCATCTTCTGTAAGTCCTCCATCTGCCAGCCCTCCATCCGGGCCACTTCAGATTGAGAAACCTTCATTTGACTCCATCTTACGCCCTCCTAAGAGCACCATCTGGAAATCTACCTTCAATCCTAATTCACGGGCTGCCCAAAACTACAACATTGTAGAAGATTTGGCCAAAGCACCATGTGCTATGTTCGTCTTCGAAGTTCTACAGCATTGTCCCAGCCAATGTAGAATGGTCTTAGCTTCTATCGGCACTTTCGATCCCGAGTCATCAAATAACCTCACGTTTAACTTGGATGATCACCAACCACGACTCTCCCACCAACTAGCTTTCCAAATTGATGTTGTTGTTCACAATCAACAAATCCACCAAACTATCTTGGATGAGGGAGCCTCTACTTGTGTCATGTCTTTAGCTTGTTGGAAAGGCTTAAAATCACCTGCCCTTAACAAATCCCCTACGATGTTATGCGCTTTCGATGGACGAGGTGTTCATCCTTACGGATTATTACAATCCCTGGCCGTTCAGTTGGGCGGAAAAACCGTTACTGTTGATGTCGAGGTGGTCGATGCCCCCCTAGATTACAACCTGCTACTTGGAAGAAGTTGGTTCTACGCTATGACTGTCATCGCCTCGTCGGTGTTTCGATGTGTACAATTCCCCCATCAAGGAAAAATTGTCACTGTCGATCAACTCGATTTCTGTACACCCGACGTTCACGCCCTTGTCACCAACAACATTCCCTTTTTGGGAGACCACCCAGTTACGTATGAAAGCGTTGGTGTTGGCTTGTTGAAAGATTCTAGCCTTATGGGTACTTTCCCTACACCACTTCCACCTACCGCGCATCATATTTCCGCCGTCAATATGATTTCGACTATGCCTCATCAATCCTAGGAATCATCTGATCCATGGATTGTACCTAGTCCACTGGAATTCGATGTGCTCGGTGACACCATGCCACTTAGCCCAGCCGAGGCCACATACGTAGCTATTCAATCTGCCTCTCCCTCTCCAAACAACCCACATTTATTAGCACCTGATGCCTACTTGATGCCCTCATGGTTGGATTCCCTATCATCCGCTGTCGATTACATTTCCCAAATTTTCCCTTCTGACGAATCTATTATGGAAATGCTTAGTATTGACGATCTACCTTGGGATGATAACCATCATCGATCCTCTTTTCTTCCACCTTTGGAATAAATTCACCAAGACATACACTCTGTCTTCCCTCCCGATGTTACCGATGCTCCGCAATCTCCTATCCTCACACTAGATACTCTTTCTGAGGGGAATATGGGTAACATCTCTACTACGATCGTTATTGATATTTCGATCAAAGAAGGTGTTGTGGAAAACATTAACCTTGGTGCTAATTGCACACCCGAAGAAGTGGTCTCTTACACCGCTTTGTTTAAAGAATTCTGTGACGTCTTCGCATGGAGCTACGAGGAAATGCCAGGAATCGACCCTTCAATCGTCATGCACGAAATCAAGACTTACCCTGACGTGAAACCCGTTCGACAAAAGCTTCGCCCGGTTCATCCCAAGAAAATCACAGCTATAAAGGCAGAAGTTGAGAAACTTCTAAAATCTGGCTTTATCTATCCCATCCCTTTGACAGAATGGGTCTCCAACCTTGTTCTGGTTGCCAAAAAACAAGGGACCATCCGTGTTTGTGTTGACTATCAGGATCTCAACAAAGTTTGTCCCAAGGAAAACTACCCTACGCCCTTCATCGACCAAATCATCGATAATTGCGTAGGGAGCGTAATCTTCTCTTTCATGGATGGATTTTCTGGGTATAACCAGATTGAAATCTTACCTACTGATCAACATAAGACAGCCTTTATCTGCCCCTAGGGTACTTTCGCCTACCGAAAGCTACCTTTTGGCCTTAAAAATGCTGGTGCTACTTTCAAGCGAGCCATGTCGTATGCTTTCCACGATATCAAGCATATCGTGGAGCCTTACCTCGATGACTTACCCACCCACTCATCCAATCGATCTGATCACATTGATCACTTACAACGATTTTTCTTCGATGTCGGTTCTATCGTATTCGCTTGAACCCGCATAAGTGCATTTTCGCCGTCGAATCCGATCGACTCCTCAGTTTCATTGTCTCCAAAGACGGGCTCAGTGTGGATCCCTTAAAGATTAAGGCTATTCTAGCCTTACCCCCACCTACCAATTTAACCCAACTCCAAAGTTTGCAAGGCAAAGCAAACTTCCTTCGTCGTTTCATCTGCAACTATGCTGAGATCACTAAAGGATTTATGTGGTTACTGCAAAAGAACACCCCTTTCATCTGGGATGACATCGCCCAACGGTCATTCCATTCTCTCAATCACGCTTTGACCCACGCACCTTTGTTACATCCTCCGGAGTATACAAAGGATTACATCCTTTACTTGGTCGCCTCCACTTCCACTATTGCAATGGTGTTAGTTCAGGAGGATCCCAACGGTGAAGAACATGTGATTTATTACCTGAGCAAGAGTCTATCTGGACCCGAACTCCGATATTCACATGTCGAGAAACTGGCTCTGGCAGTCATCATCGCTGTCCAGAGATTCTTCCATTACATCTTATTACGCACCACCACAGTGATCACAGACTCCAACCCCATGTACCACGTCAAGTACTTGGGGGCAAGTAGTCTAAATGGATCGTTATCCTTCAGGAATCCGGTCTTGAATTTACGAAGGCCAAAGCCAAAAAATCCCTGGTCTTTGCAAAGCTTATCTGTGCTCTCCCTCGTGTCGATGAAGACATCGAACCTAGAGATTCTCTCCCCGATGAATCTCTCTTCTTCATCAGCACCTCTGATCCTTGGTACGGAGATATCCTCCTTTACCTTCAAACCCAACGTTTTCAGCCTAACATTTCTCGTGAAGAGCGTCGACGTATTCATCTTCACTCTCATCGTTATCTCATCATCGGCGACACCTTGTATCGTCGTGGTATTGACACCATCCTTCAACGATGTCTGGTTCACGAGGAGGCTGAACGCATTTTGAACGATTGTCACCTTGGCGCCTATGGCGGTCACCTTTCTGGACTAGCCACAACCCAAAAAATCCTATGTGCCGGCTACTTTTGGCCCTCGATTTTCAAAGATTGTATCGAGGCCGTCAAAAAATGCCCACCCTGCCAAGTCTTTAACAAGAAGGCACACACCACCCTTCTACGCTGCACCCTATTATCACCATCGAACCCTTTGCCAAGTGGGGTATCGATTTCATGTAGTGTAAGCCTACCTCAGTCAAGGGGCACGGTTATATAATCATCGTCGTTGACTACTTCACCAAATGGGCTGAGGCTATGCCTACCTTCCTAAACGATGGTCGTACTACAACTCTGTTCCTTTTCAGCCACATCATAACTCGTTTTGGTGTACCACGTGCCATTGTCACTGATCATGGTGCACACTTCAAGAACCAGATGATGAGCGAATTACATGTCAAATTGGGTTTTCTCCATGAAAACTCATCCCCTTACTATCCTCAGGCCAACGGACAAGTTGAGGCCATAAACAAAGTCCTAAAAACCATGATTCAACGCATGGTAGGGGAAAACAAGACATCGTGGCATATACAACTTTTCTCCGCTCTCTGTGCTTATCGCACTTCTGTGAAAACCTCAACTGGATTTACTCCTTTCCAGTTGGTGTATGGCATTGAAGCCATCCTACCAATAGAGTGTGAGATTCCATCACTCAAAATGAAAGTAGAACTCCTACCCCATACTTCTGCCGAAGAAGAACGATTCTTGTATCTATCCAAACTAGACGAAACACGTCGTGATGCTGCTCTCGTTAATGAGGCACATCATAAACGAATTAAGAGTCAATACGACAAATCCGTCCACCCTCGGACTTTTGCAGAAGGAGACTTAGTCCTCATTTATGACCAAACTCACGATAAATTGGGGACAGGTAAGTTAGAACCTCTGTGGCACGGTCATTACATCGTGAAGCGTGTCCTATATAGAGGCACCTACGAATTAGTAGATCATGATGGAATTTCCCTGGGAGATCCTCGAAACGGGCTTTACATTAAAAAGTACTATGCTTAGATTACCCAGCATGGGTACTTTGTACATTATTGTATTTTAGTTTGGTATGTTTATTTCTTTTGCGTGCTCGAGTCTTTACCGTTGCCACTCATGACTGTGCTTGTGTTTTCATGCGCAGATGACGTCTTCCTTTCCTATCTTTTTCAGGCTTGTGGATGGCGCTAGTCGACATACCCGGAACATTTCTTCGGCAGCATGGGTTATTTACCAATTTGACGAGGTGGTGAGTTTAGGAGGTATCTGCTTAGGACCAGCAACCAACAACATGGCATAATATCATGCTGTCATCGAACTATTGACCCAAGCCTCCTCCCTAGGTATCTCCCGTATCATTGTTTACTTAGACGCCCAACTCGTGGTCTACCAACTCAACCGTATCTACGCTATCCGTAGTCCTATCCTGCTACGTCTCCATCTACAAGTTCGCCGTCTTGAACGAATGTTCGATTACATTGAATATAGACACATTCCAAGAGAACTTAATAGTGTTTTGGATTCGTTAGCTAATTACATCATGGATCGGTATCTCGCCCACATATAAGATTTAAGGAAAGAAAAATCGTACATCACATGTAAATTAAAACACATCACAGACATCATCATGTACAAATCATTTGGCACTCTAAAAAACTCAGAACTGTATATATATATATATATATATATATATATGGCATGACTGAAATGTTTTTGATTACATCAAAATATATAGAAGGGCAAAATTCCGGGTCTTTAAACCCCTACAACATCGCCTGACAAGGCATACAAAAATATGATCACCAGAGAGACTCTGATCTCCCTGCACTACATTGTGCTGCGAGTAACATATCACTGCATGCACTATGCGTCTCAGTAGAGAATTGACATTCTCTGGCACTCCCATAGTGTGCCTCTTCATATGTAAAGGCACTTCTCCCCTCCGCAGAGGAGGAAGGCCCATCGTGAGGCCTTGGAGTTTTCTTTCAACCTCCCGGAGACCTATCACGGGTACTCCTGGATCTGCTACAACAGGAGCACCCCCACGATGTCCTGGTATCGGTATATCGACCGGGCGCACTACTCCCTTGTCTGCATGTTGAAAACAATACATCTGTTAAAAAACTCTTCTATATACCCAAAAAAATACATATACATTAAAAACTTTAAAAACAAAAACTAGACAAGGTATGGCTCAGTCTCTTACCTGACATATCCCAGTCTTCCCCCGCGGGTAAAATCAAATCCATGCTCCCGCGGAAATCTACCTCAGCATATGGGAAGTCTTCTATCCAGAGATACTGTTGTCTCAGCCAAGCAAAGAAATCGCAAGTGAAACAGAATTCTGACTCCGCTACTAGCCTCGGAGACAGACTAGTCCACCTCTCCATCCTAGGTTCGTCCACTGGTCGCACCGCCAGTGCTATCTGAGGCTGCATCTGGGGGATGCATTCTAGGAAAAATGAGACCAGAAAAGAGCCATAACCAAACTGTTTTTGTCCCATTCGGCACCGTGAAACCTATTCCTTCACATTTCGAAGGAACCCTGCACTCCAGTTGAACAGTGTTGGTTCCAAACACTGAACACCATAAGCCACCTGCGATCTTGATGCCAGATGCGCGCTAGTACTGCCCGTCACGCTCGTGATGGTGAACAAAATGGACCGGAGGGGTAGCTCTTGGATATCCTTGATAGGGATTCTACCCCCTACCAGTCTTGCTCCTGGAATGCAGTGACGTGCTAGATACACGCCCACTTGTTCAGGTAGCACCCTCTGCCCGGCAAAAGATACGGGAACCCCTCTTTTCGAGAGGCAATTCAGGAAATACACGTCTTCCAACTCGATAGTTAGAAGCTGTGTGCCAATCCGGAATCCTTGCTCCGCAACATCCCATAGGCCTATCATATGCTCAAGCAACAAAATCTCCTTCTTCATTTTTTGCAATTTGAAGAATTTGAGTAAGCCACAAGCTCGTAATGCGGCCTGTGTGCGAGGACTCCGCAAGGCAGCCAAGTCATCAATCTCATGTTCTCGTTCTTTCCACTCGATCATGGTCGCCGAAGTCACCTACAAAACAAAAAGAATAAAGAATTCATTATTTCAACGTTTTGGCAATTTCAGCAATTTTCAAAAGCAATCTAAAAACATGAAAATCTAATGCCCACATCATTTAAAGAGACCACACCCTATTTTATAATCACCACGCCCTCTCTTAGCCATTCAATGTTCATCACACAACAACAAAACGTTTTAAAATGAAAATGACTTCTTTATGGCTGCGTGGGCATATGTGGGGATTTTTCATGGGTTCTTTGCCAAAAACGACCCATCCAATTAGCTATTGAGGCGTTGGCATCTTGGCCATCCCCTTCTAAAACGTTTTGGCAAAAAGAATCCCCTTTTTCCATCAAAAGAGGCCGATTTTGATCTTTTTGGGGCAACTTAGGGCTTCATATTTTAAATTAAATGCTGCTATGAAAATGAATATTAAACCATGTAATTGAAATAAGGAGAGATGAAGATCTACCTGGTTCGAATGGCAAGAGAAACGGTCAACCGTAGCTCCGGTAACAAGTGAAACACGATCTACCGCTGAAATGAGAATCTCCACTACTCCAAAATCCTTGTGCAAAATGAAATGGTAAATGGAATTTTCATTGTATTGCTATTTATAAATTTCCATTTTTTATAAGGTATAGTCATTTATGGGTTTCTCTAACAATATAATGGCTTCACTAAACCCCTGGTTTGTAGTTTTGACATTGCAGGTTTTCTGACAGTTATGATGGGTTATTTACCTTGTCACATTCATGAGCATAGTCTTGATTCGTTCTCAAGCTCGAAAACATGAGAACACGCCGGGTAGACTTTTATCTCTTTTTCAGACCCGCATGGATACACGAAAAAGGAACCCCCCTAGAGTCATCTTTAAACCCTTTTCAGACTCTCTAAATATGAAAAGATTGTCGAGTGATCTTGCTTCCTTTCACGCTCGTTAAAAGGTTTGAAATGGCGTCTTTCAAGCGATAGTTTATCTCTTTTTTGGTCTCGTTGGACTACTGTACGAAAAAGGAACTGAGAGAGTTCTCTTTTAAGTGTTTTTCCAAACTCTATAATCCTGAAAAACCTTCGATTTTTCTGTCTTTGGACTCGTTAAAGCACATATCGACAGGCCCATACAGGATCAAACCCTTACTTCTTCTGGTTCGTTAAACAAAGGAAGAGGAACTTACCGAAGGTGAGTTATATCGAGCATGTGTTATCCTCCTCAAGCTCATTAAATCAAAAAGGTGTACTCGTCTATCTGGACAGGGGGAAAAAATTGAAAGAAGCAAGCCAAGCAGTCTCTTGAGAAAATTATCAAACAATTCTTAGAGTCGCCTTTGAACATGACACTTTGTTTTTTGCACGCATTATAACCTGTTGAACCTCTGCACTGAACCAATCCTTTGAGTTTCTTTCACTCCTTTGGGTTACCCGACGCAAGTCACCACACTCGCTGCATCATCAAGTTTTGGTCCATGTCATGTTCTGTTGTTGTGCCTCAGTGTTCAAGGGAAGTATCTGCCTCGAGAGTCAGCCATCCCAAATATCTTGCCTCAAAACCTGTGTCAGTCCATGCCCATTTGATCCACCAACTACATCCTTATGTCCATTTTGTGTTGTTGATGGAGGATACATCAAGGCCCTCCTTCAACGAGCTTATTCCTGTCGACCTCAGCACATTATCCGGGAATTAGGCTTAGAAACCAGTTAGTACTTTGGGACCTGCATGCCTCAATGGCAGGCCTCCTCACATTCGACAATAGGTTTACATCATTGACCTCTGATCGGATGATTCCACGTATGTTCGACTCCAGCTCATCTATTCACATTCGTTGGAATGTACTAGGGTACCTTGGGAATCATTGACATTAATAGTGATCTCCCTCGCACTTGTTAACGATTCACACCATTGACCGGTAATCAAGTGGCTTCTGCCATGTTTGACATCAGGACATCTATTCACATGGTTAGAATCGTACCACATTGGGATCGGTAAGAAGACCCTGGGTTGAGTAATCACTTTGATATATACTTTGCCCAGGTTGTGAAGGAGTTTCTCTTGGACGGATGATGCATACACTGTTACATAGATCCACTTTGTATTGGTCGTGGCTATGTCTTGTCACCTCGTAGATCCACTGTGTATTCTTCGTGGCTACGATCAGTCTAGGTCATCAGAGTATAGATCCACATTGTATTCCTGGTGGCTATACCTTTTCATCAATACAATTATGGATCCGCAGTGTATTTTATGGCGGCCATATCTCGCAAGTCTTGATCACCCAAGCATAGGTATGTCTGCCTTGGGTTTTGAAATATGTCATGATATTTGTTGGATGTTTTTGTGTGCAGCTTCCGTCAGGTTCTCCGAGTCTATACCCTTGCTTGAAAGTCTACAAAGCATTTCAGTTATCAGTTCGCATCTTCTAACTTCATACTTTGGGGGGCAATCTGTTACACCTCAATATTGCTCACTTTGAATAAGTGTCGTAAGTGTTGCATGATCCTCTCAACTGTCGCAAGTGTCACATGATCCTCTCAACTGTCGCAAGTGTCGCAAACATCAAACAAATCATACTGTCATGATGACGACACCAAGGAGACATCTAGAATAACTCAGACACTTGATTTGGAGGAGGAAGAATGATTAACTGAAGTCAAGGAACTCTTATCACCTGAAAGGAGCTCTTAAACAAAGGTTTTGAAGGTGAACGCTCCCCTACATCAGCCTTAGGAGCATTGGCGCTCCCCTATAAGGTCTTAGGGAGTGTTATAACGCACCACTGCCCCTCTGAAGGAGCGCTATCCATTCTTGGAGCGTTGGCGCTCCCCTCAAGCTTCCTAGGGAGCGCTATAGTGCCCTGATGCCCCTTTTGAGGGAGCATTGTCTAATCTAAGGTAGTAGTTGGCCCGTTGAGGAGAATAAGGGGAGGATCTTTCAAGTTTAGAAGGCAGTTGCATTCGAATTCTTGGTTCCATCAGGAGATCCCTGATCCAAGGAGGGGATTCCTCAACTTGTTCTAAAGATAACTCAAGAGGTTAAGCCTCTCTTAACCTATATAAGCAGGCTCTATGATGGTGAAAAAGGGGGAAGAATTGCTAGCATGAAACCTATGATCTCATAGGAAACACACAGTCAGTTAAAGGAGAGTGATCAATGAAGCTGTTATCATCCAGGTCGTGGATCTTTCGAGCAAGGGTTAGATGAAGGGGACTTGACGAAGCTGTCACATTCGCATCTACGATTGTAAGTACTACTGTCGTTATTCTCATTAATATGACACGCTTGGCCTGTTTCTTTCTAGTTTATGTCTGATCTTACATGAACTTATCGTTGATAGATAGATCTATTTTCAAGCTAATATCAATAGAGTAGGAAGTGGTCGTACTTTGTTTGTCTATAGGACTCAGCGAGGAGCGAAAGATTGGAGCTCAACTCGGAGCGTGCAGGGACAAACGTCGATAAAAAGGGTACCTCTATTCTCCTTCCTTCTCATGTATTAGTTTGTTTAGATTTGAAAGAAAGTCAGTGTCCACGTTAAGCACTTTTTGTCTTAGAGTTAGGGTCTAGCTCTTTGAGGTGATGTACCTGTCCGTAGGGAGATTTTCCTACAACAACCGTCTGGTAAGCCACTTCTCTGCACACCAGTCTGTCAGGTAGAAACTTTGGGAGAGCGCGAGGAGAAATTGAGCATCCAAAAACCCTGATATAGGAGAAATTTTCTTCAATGAACCAATCTGCAACTGTTTTAAGGTTTCCCATAATTTGATCTGAAATCCGAGGGGGTGCATAACCATATAGTGCTTGATGAATGGGAATCACTACATTATGACAGATTTCATAAAATAAATCTTTGGTCTTTTCCTCCCATAATTTAGAATGATAAAAATGAATAGGTTCTGCACTGGTTGGGTTCCAGCTCCAATTCATCAATGGAAATGGAGTCATAAAATAGATGGCATCCATGACATACGCAGACATAAAAAAAGGGGCAGGTTGTTCTTTTGACTTCGCCATTTGATACTCAAATTTTTTTTTGGCTAGGTTATCGGACAACATCTTAGCCTAGTCGAAAGCGTAACCCTCAACTACCTCATGCATGATTGATACCCATTCCACTGGGAAATTAGCAGGGATTTTCTTTCCTAATATTCTACATTACATCATGGCTACATAGATCATATACTCATTTAATGATGTGGTGGAATAAACACCATGGGAGTCAGCTCTGAATTTCGCTGGAATTCCCCACCATGTTTTAACTATATCTGAGTAGCTTTAGTCAAATTGCACACATTCTTTTTGTTGAAAATCCCTTATGAATGCAGCATTATAAATATATTTTGGATCAGGGGATAGCTTGTACATTAATTGGAGGTGTTCTGGTCTGAAAGAGCCAACAATGACCTTTTGGTGGTTGATTATTCTCCTGGTCTGCACATCAGTCTTTTCCAGAACCCAGCTTATCATGTCATTATATGGCATGAGCTTCGGTCGTGTAGCTATTTTATGAAGTTCAAACTCTTCTATAACTCTGAGTTTAGTTCCAAGATTGTCACTCTTTTCATCTCCAGAATCATCTGGGCAATTTATAACTTCGCGCTCCAAGATTTCAAAAATCTGTGTCGAGGACCTAATTGAATCCATAACATGTGGTGTGGTATCAGAAAGAATGTTTACGTTCGGATTTGAACCTTCACCGGCGTCATCATTCTTCTTTGACGTTTTCCTGGGTGCCATGATACCAGAAATAGAACACGAATACCTGTTACAGGGGAGAATGCGTAAGCTTTCCTTGGGTAAAATTTACTACTTTGCTGAAAGTAAGAATGAAATTCGAAATGGGAAACTTTTATTTACGCTCAGTTTGCATTAAGTCGTGCATGCTTTTACGGATGATTAATTTATTTTCTTTAATGAGGAAGGTACATCTGGAGATACGCACCCTACGCTAGAAATTTATTCTCGTTGATCCATAATAAATGTTATCAAAAATCGACGATTCATGATCCAGAGCTTTGGATGGAACAACATTGAAATATCCCGAAACGCGAATGTGCAAAATATTAATTTACACTTAATTTTTATTTAAGAGTTAAATTAATCATGTTTAAGAACTCAATTCTTTCGGGACCTCAGGTTTCAGAGTTTTTTGGATCCCTGGATATCTTATTTCAGTTCAAGTTATGATCCCCGAATCGTGAAATCGCGATTGATTAATTAATATAAATCATGTTTAACTTTTTTTAATTAATTGCAATTAATTAAGGTTTCGCGACTTTAGATATCGAGATTTTAAGTTGTCGTTCGAGACAGGATTCCCGAAACACGAAGTTACAATAAGATTTAATTATCGTTAATCATTCTTAATCGTTTAATTAACCTAGTTCAATTTTAAGCTAATTTCGCGACTTCGTATATCGAGATTTTCGGGTTCTTTACATGTCGGACTGTTAGTATTGCAAAACCCCGAAACCCGACATTTTAAATGGTTGTCTATAGCGATTTGACTTTTTAACGACAGGGCGACTCCATCACTTTTAAGGATTTTAGATCGTTGGATAAATCGGAATACTTTATCAACGATGAGACTTGAGCGAGTTTTATTCTTATTCGAATGACAATTATTAAAGTCTAAAGTTAAGAAAAATATGTGTTCCAACATAGGCTCCATCTAGGGATCTCGTCTCCCTGCGGGACGAGAAGAACAATAGACCAAGTGCCTTTATTGGGTAAATGGAGTCATTATTGCATTTATGTGGAACACATCTGAAAGAAGACACACAGAAGGACTTAGGATTTCATCCTTATCTCTGAAAACTTTTAAAACTTTAATCATTCACTGATCTCGAGTTTAGGCTTATCGATGGCTTCCCTTTCTTAAAACTGACTTCAGATTTGTTTAAGATAATCAAAACAACTTTAATCGTTTTACCAGGCTCTGTTCGATTTTGTTCACGTTAAGGTAAAGTAAAATATTTTTAGTTAGGGAGTCATGTGTTAGCTTGGAATGTAGATCTAGTAAAAAAGAGAACTAGTTACCAGAGTACATTATAATTCATGTATAACAACCTTACAGATATCGTAGACATTGCTTCACTGCCAGTGAGCATGTTCAGTACTTCGGTGAAGTTATCTAATTTCCCACATTGAATTTCCTTTCATCACTTCAATTAGTAATTTTGCATTTAAATTCTAAGATGAGGGCAATCATTTAATGAATTTCCTTTCATCATCTCTTTTTGGACTAGATGGGAGCAATCATTTTATGAATTTCCCTTCACCATCTATCTTATTTTTAAAACATGAAGTGGGGACAATCAATCTGTATACAACATACCAGGGATGATATCTGTTTATAATTTAGCATAGAGGTCTATCAACTCACTTTGACTACTCTGGACTAATCCTCCTCTGAGCTTCAAGACATCTTCGCCTACAGGGAAGTTCTCATGGGGAGTTTCTATTTTCCAGGGACTTTCCTTGAGAGAACTAATCAATTTAAAACCTGTTAGAAGGGCTAAGATAGTTAGGATTAGCCTATACATACTTTTGTTTAGTTAAAGTTAGAGGAATTATAAGAATTTTTACCTATTCTTGTTTTGAAGATTTGTTTATAAGCTTTCAAAGTTAAGGCGAGACCCTTTTTCCTCTATGAAGATCATGGGATGGTATCAAGAGTCATGTGAAAATACAACTTGAAAATGAGCAAGGGAACTGAAGGAAGATCCAAATATTCTGTTTTAAGCATGGTCAAATTTATGCAAAATTTTTACTTGATTCTTGAAACTTTTCTTCAAGGACTTCTTATTGCTTATTATTTTTGTAATTTATTTCATTTTTATTTTAACCAGAGAAAACTCTTGATGATTAAATCGTAATTTCTCATTCCTCTAGTTATATATTAGGTGACAATATTTGTACACATGAGACCTCTGTGATACTAAGGGATATTTCTTTGAAAATTTAAATAGGGTAGAAACTCATACCTTTGATTTGCTATTTCATTTTCAACCAAGTAAATTATTTATTTGTCACTTGTTTTGAGAGAAAATCAACATTCTGACACATGAAGGTCGGTTTCTTATGTCTCTTATTTCTCGGCTATTGACAAGTATCCTGCATGACAGTAATATGAAGAATGTCAGGAACTTATGTGAACCAGAAATCTATGTGTTACTCATTTTTATATTTTTGTTTTTATGAAATCAACTAACCTGATTTTATTTACAGCGAATGTAAAAACTTACCGAAGAAATGAAAAACTGTAAATAAAAAACACATAAATCAAACCGGTATGTACAGTGAGAGTTTGGAAACCGATTATTGCATAAAATGCTTCAGGTAACGCCCGTTGATAGGGGAGTTGAGGATTTTACCATCCAGATTTTCTAACAAGAATGAATTGTTCCCTTCAGAAGCTGTGACTTTGAAAAGTCCACACCAAATATGATTGAATTTTCCATGCTTTCCCGAATCTTCCTTCCTTGCATCCCACTTTAAAACCAAGACACCGGCGAGGAATCCCCTATCTTTAGCTTTTTGGTCAAACATGGCTTTCATGTTATCCTGATACTTCTGAAGTTTTTCATCCACTTCAGCCTTGTTTTGCTAGACTTCAATCAATTGATTTATTCTTCTTGCAACGTGATTTGGCTCTTCCTTTTCATCTTGCTAGAGTTTCATTACAGGCAGAGCCAGATTTATGGGTAGTACCACGTCAGTCCTGTACACCATTTGAAAAGGAGACATCCCAATCGATTTCTTGGTGCCTATCATATTCGCCCATAAAGCATATTTCAAATGCACATGCCAAGCTTTCTTATTTTCGTTCAACACCTTCTTAATTATGGTGATCAAGATTTTATTTGATGATTCAACTAATCCATTGCCTTGAGGATAGTACGCTGTGGAATGGCCCAGTGCAATATTCTATTTTTGGCAAAAACTGACCATCGCCATAGATTTAAATACCTGGGCATTATTTGTAACTATCTTCCGGGGACAGCCAAATCTGTATAAAATGTTTTCCTCCAAGAAGTTTATTACCACTGAATCTGTAGCATTTCTGGTCGGAATGGCTTCTACCCATTTGTTGAAATAATCCGTAGCGGTTAAGATCCACTTGTGTTGCGTGCTAGAGTGTGGATTGATTTCTCCGATAAAATACAACCCCCATTGTTGGAACGGGGCTTATGTTTTAACTGGGACCAAAGGTAATGCGGGAAGCTTTTGCTTGCCTGAAAATAGTTGGCAGGGATTAGAGGCTCTAACTTTAGCATTCACATCAGTGAATAATTTAGGCCAATAATATCCTACTCTCAGGATCTTATAGGTCGTTGCTCTCCATGAATGATGTCATCCACACACTCCTTCATGAAATTCATTAATAACTCTCTCTGTTTCAGATTCTACCAAGTAGCTTAGTAAAAAACCTAGAGGATCCTTCCAATATAATTGGCTATCCATAATACAATATTTTACTATGTGCAACTTCAACGTTCTAGCTTTAGAAGGAGTCATATCGCTTGGGCACTGTAGAGTTAGAAGGTAAGAGACTATATCTTTATACCAGGCTGAAGAAGAGAACTTCTCTTCGATTTGAGTTGTGGGTATCTGATCTTCGAATTCGTCTATGTCCAAAAATCCTTTGCACTCTTGCAGGCTATTTATTCCAAGCGCTCTGAAATTAGATTCGGCTAGTAGCTTAGCCAAACCCTGTCCTTTGACGAGCTTTGTTGGTTTCACCTCCAGATCAAATTCTTGAATTTTAGCAAGCCATCGACCCCTCTTTCCATCACTATTGGGTTGAACCAGTATATCTTTAATGGAACTGGTGGGTACATATGCAATTATTTTAGAATGTAGTACATAGGTCCTGAAATCCTTTAGGGCCTTCACCATTGCATAGGCATGTTTTTCCATTATATCATATCTCAACTCTGCATCTCTAAGGCTTTTACTGAAGAATGCTATTGGTTTTTCAAACCCTTCTTCGTTCTTCTGTAGGAGTACTGCAGCAATTGTGTGTTCGGATGCGGATGAGAAAATTAAGAATTCTTTCAGATAATCTAGGCTTGCCAACACTGGTGCTTCACCTATGAACTTATTGATGCACTCAAATGAGGATTTGGCTTCGGTCGTCCATTTAACCTCGTTGTCCTTCTTAAGCATATCTGTAATCAATTTCACAATTTCAGCGAAGTTTGGGATAAAATCTTCTTAAAAAATTAAATTTTCCTAAAAATGATTGAATCTCTTTTCTATTTCTAGGAATATTGAAAGTATCTATAGCTTCAACCCTTTTCGGGTCGATTTTAATTCCATCTTGAGATACTATGTGGCCCAAGAGTTTACCTTCCTGCATTGCAAAGTGAGATTTCTTGGGATTTAATGACAAACCGAATTTGCAACATTTCTCAAACGTCTGTTTAAGGTGTACCAGATGTTCTGCATCAGATTTAGAAAATACAGTTAGATCATCAAGATAAATGACAACAAACTTATCTCTTTCGCCGACAAAGGCGATGTCCATAGCTCGTTGGAAAGTAGCACCTGTGTTCATCAAACCAAATGGCATTTTGTCATACATAAAGGTACCCCACGAGGTGGTGAATACAGTTTTTTCTCTATCATCCTCATGGACTGCAATTTGATTATAGCCTGAAAATCCATCGATCATGGACATTCTATTTGCCCCGACCACTTTTTCCAATACATGATCCATTTTAGGTAATGGATAATTATCTTTGAGGGATGATTTGTTTAAATTTCTGAAATCTACACACAGTCTGATTTCACCGCTTTTCTTTCTGACCGGAACCAGGTTGGCTACCCACTCGGAATACCTAAGTGGTACAATGATTTTAGCATCCATAAGCTTCTTTACTTCCTTTTCTATCACATGCAACAATATGGGATTTATCTGTCTGAGCTTTTTCCTGAATGGTTTAACACCCTGCTTTAGAGGAATCTTGTGTTCGATTATGGTGGTATCATAAGTTCTTAATTCATCGTAAGACCACACAAAAATGTCCTTATACTGCTTCAGTAACTCTACATATTTGATTTTCATTTTAGGAGGAAGATATTTAGATATTTTTACCAGCCTAGGAGTTTCCTTGGTGCTTATATCACAATCTTCAACCTCTTTAGGTTGAGGCTGCAGGGTAGACTTTAATGGAATGTCATCATGATAAAATAATCTCTCCAAAGGAATTAGGCCATTAGGGATCTGATTATTTTTTAGCACTAACATGCGATGATTGGCGATCTTATCTTGGAACTCCTGAGGGTTTTCCCCTTCCTGCATGATCCAAGCAGGATCGTTCTGATTTTCTTGGTCAATATGTGTTTCAGCAAAGTCGTCCACCATTTCTAGGAATTGTCTGATTTGTTCGTCATCTTCGAACATATGCTAGTGTTGTATATTGTTTAGTATCGAGGGTCTATGCCTCATTTCTATGTGATATTTGAGTTTGAAAACAGTAGGAGGTACAAATGTTGAGGCTGCTTTGGCCAATGAATCTGCCTGTTGATTTTCTGCTATGGGAATGTAGTGAACATTAACCGATGAGAAATTTTTTTGAATCAGATCCCAGGCACAATTTCTGTAAGACTTCAACCTCGGATGTTTGGCCTGGTACTTTCGATTTATCTATTTTACGATTAATTCCACATCACCATAAACTTCCAAGTTTTTAATATTCAACTTCCTGGCAGCCTCTAATCCTAAGACCAGGGCTTCATATTTGCACACATTATTGGTGTAATCGATGTCCCATTGTAACCTATAAGAGAAAGGGATAATAAACTCGTCCCTGGGTGCCACGAGCAACACTTCAGCTCCTGCTCCTTCACAGGACGAAGCACCATCGAAATACATTTTCCAAACGCCAGTACTATATACATCTTTATTTGTCTTTTCTATTTTTTCTTTTTCTGTACAATTTTCTTCTATACATTATAATACTTGAATTATCATATGTTCGAATTGGTATGGAACTCAACATAGTATTCTTATGGAAAAAACACATGTTATACACGGGGTCAAAACTTTTGAACTTTGAAAAATGCATTTTGAGCCAACGCACCATAAACATGGTGCAACATCATTGACACTTTGGTGATATGGTTACCATTGCACATGTCACTCTCATTAAAGATTGGGATCATATTGAAACATGCATGCTTTAGACACCAATGACACTCACAACCATTCTTAAAATAGTTAAATGATTGATGTGTTGGGATTTATGATCAATAGATATCTGAATGGTGATGTGAATCTTGACTATGATTCTATGGCTATCCTCTTAATAGTCAATGGTTAATTAATTCTGTTTTCATTGATTATTTTTCAGGAGTAATGTGTCTTTGTTTTACCCGGTGATAAGCTCGAGGATATTCACGTGCCCTACAAAATGAAGTGCTGAAGCATGTGGTATTTTTACATGATGTCAAATTTGAGATGCAACTAGATCATGAACTGTTTGGCTATTCTCGCATCAAAGAAAGAACAAAAAATAACAGGTTTGGGGATTCCCGTCATTCCACATGGAGCAGTTTTTTAACGCAATTTACAAACAAACAAAGAGGAATTTTGGGAAACCGTTGAAAACCCACTTGCAAAATGGGTTGCTTTAGCTTACTTATGAGCAGATTCCAGAAATGGTGAATGGTTTAGCAGGTACGGGTTGTTCTTTGAAGTGAAATTTTCCAGATTTCGCCTAAATTCGTCAAAGAAGTTTCCAGCTCATAAACCAAGGATTAATATGGAGGAAGCAGATGCTGATCTACTTCAGTTATGTGTCATGGAACTAGTTTTGAACATAATTTGTTTTATATCTGTTAAATAATATTAGAATAGGATCATTACAAACAAACTCATGCTATTTTATGTTGAATTGTCCTGTTGTCAAACAAACTCGAATTTGCTGTTAAAACCGATATTATTTTGTGAGATCTGACCCTATCTTCAGATATGCGATCGATAATCTTTGTTGGGATTTAAAAGGGATGGTTGGAACTGTGAAAGGGAGAATCTTTGGTTTGGACACATTATGGACATATGACTTTCAAGACTGATATGGAGAAGCTGTTCACTCCTTGGCTTTAGACCAGCGTGGCGCTTACCCAT
>ML846640.1:0-11870 GCA_009831015.1 Picea engelmannii
GTGCAAGGTTGAGAGAGTAGTGCAATTGCAACTGCTACATTTGTGTATGGAACTTATTCTGTGGATATGGAGACTCTCTCTCTTGTGCTACCATTGGAGAAGGAGTGCTCTACTTGTCTTGAGTTGTTGTTGTAGTTAGCAGCTAAGGTTTATCTGTTGGTTTTGGAGTAGGCTTGCTGCAATTATTCTACGTAAAGGTTAGTGTTCTCAGGGGTGGCATATGTGAATGCCTATGGTTGGGTCACAATGATGTGACATTGTCTATGGTTAAACGAGCATACCAAAATTTCAACACCATCCTTCTTTTTTACCAACACAACCGATGATGCAAATGGGCTTGAACTTGGTCTGATATGTCCCATTGATAGCAATTCCTTGATGGCACTCTCTATCTCATCCTTGTGCTTCTTGGGGTGTTTTTAAGGTGTAGTGATGATTGGTTTGGCCCCTTCCTCCAATTCTATAATGTGTTCAAACCCTCTATTTGGTGGTTGACCTGGAGGAATCGATTCAAACACCCTTTTGTGCTTGTGAAGGATTTTCTGCATGTCTAGAGGGTACTGCTTGTGTTCTCCATTACTTGCTTCCATAATGAAGCATTCATCTGCATAGGCTACCTCCTCACTCCTAAATATGGCATGCATTTTCTTGGTAGTCACAACTTTATGAGATTCTCCTGTCATTCCCTTGAGCGTGGCCCTCTTCCCTTCTTATATATTGAAGGACATTTCCATGGTTTTATAGCTGGTGGTAATTTCTCCCAAGGTACTAAGCCACTGCACACCTAATATGATATTGGTGTCTAGTATGTCCACCACATTAAAATCCTATATCAATGTGTACCTACCCAATGTCAAACTCATTTGTGGAATATACCTGTCACAAGACACAGTGCGCCCTCCTGCTACTTCGATCAAGAACCCCTCAAAGTCTATTGTAGGGATGTGTCTCCTTGCCACCATAGAAACATCAATGAAATTGTGAGAATCTCCTCCGTCAACCAACACTATAGCTCTTTGCCCTTGTACAACTCCCTTCATCCTAAAAGTGTTGAACTTAGGCACTCCACTCATAGATGCAATAGTAACCTTCTTGAGTCCTTCCTCATGATGTGAGGGAACCTCATCACCTTGCACATGAAAGGATTTTTCTTCCTCCCTGTGGCTTAATTGTATGTTACAGATAGCTCCACTCTCCTCATCATATGTCTCTTCCTCATTGTCAGACACCACTTCTATATAGTGAATTTTCCCTTTTCCCAAACACCTATGACCTAGATGCCATGGTTCTTTGCAGGTGAAGCATAGTTGCTTCTTTCTTAACTCTCTTCCTGTGGCTTCATCCATGTTCCCCTTGCCTTTGTCAATCTATTTAGCATCTCGAACCCTTGTAATGATTGGAGGTTTAGGTGTGAACCTATTTTTTTTGGATTCCCCGACTAGATCTCGATGGGCTCAATGGCATCCTGTAAGGTTGCAGGCTTAAAATCCTTAAGCCATCCTCGCATAGGTTTGGTCAAACCTTCTATATACATCATTAGTAATTTGTATTATGACACATCAAGAAACACAACCGACACTCTCTGAAATTCCTCAATGAAGGATTCAACTGATCTTATCTTCCTAACCTGCGTGAGCTCCCTAAAATGAAGTTCTGGATCCTCCTTGTCAAACCTGTCAATGAGTCTTAGCATGAAGTCATGATAATAAGTGACATGCTCATGTACCAAGGTGGTCATCCCATGAAACCACCACTCAAGCGCCTTTCCCATCAAGCATAATGTTGCAAACTTGATGGCATTTCCTTCCTGCATGGTATTCAATTGGAGATAAGCATCCATATTTTGCACCCATGCCATGGCTGATATTTTATTTGATCCATCAAAGGTTGGAAACTCCATTCTTCCTGCCTTTCGCCCTAGCTCATTGTCACCTCTATAACGATCCTTGGATTTTCTTTTCATCTTGAGGTGGAAATAATCCCCCATGGAAACTTGTCTTTTGAATCCCACACTCATGGCGTTGTACTCCCTTTTTGCTGTCTCCCATTCATCCCCTAGACTCTCATGGTTCAAGGTATTAATGTCTCTTTGTTGTGCATCCATAAAGGTAGGCATGTACGGTCTTGGAGTAGATCTGCTAGCTATGTGAGATTGGGTAGGTATACCTTCATTTGGTCTGTGCCCTTCTGCATGGCCCTTATGTATTGAATCTTCATGATTTCTATTTCCCCCATGAGAACCACTAGCATCATGATTTCCATTTCCCCCATGAGAACCACTAGCATCATGATTTCCACCAAATAGGGGTGGATCTTTACCATGTCTTTGCTCAATCAAATATTGAGAAAGAATAACCTGGTGTTTGCTCTGTTCCTCCATCAAAGCTATCATTTTATTCTTCCCTCTTTGTAAATTTGCAAAGGATAGTTTGAGTTCTGCCTGCCTCAAGGATAAATGGTTAAAACTATAAACTTGTTAAAACTATTTATTTCGAGGTTAAAACTATAAACTTGTTTGAAATCGTGGTCTTGACAATCAGTGTCATTCCAAACAAAAACCTTAAGATCAACCTTCAAAACGAACATTAGTGCTAACAATCACACCCTTTTTTCCCCAAGGTTAATATTACAACTTGATTGAAACTATGACCTTTACAACTATTAACGTTGCAAACCGAAACCTCAAAATCATCATCTAAATCAAAATGTAGTGCTATAAATGACATTCATTTTTTGTTTTGAGCTTAAAATTACGATGTTTCTAAAACCATGGTTTAAAAAACCAATACCATTAGAAACAAATGTAGCAATAATTCATACTTGTGATATATGAATAATGTCTAATGTATATGAGTGCATAATTGTAATGATGTAGACCATAAATAAAAGTCTACATATGAGTGAAAGATGAGGATAAAGAGAAATATTAGGGATGAGGATCTCATGGATTGAGTTGAGAGATTTAAGGAGATATTGTGGAGATGGTTATGGATATGATGTGATCTAATTATCTAATTAAGACGTAGCAGTTATGGTCACCTATGGTTATATAAAGAGACCTTTTGTACAATAGAATGTACACACTAGAATATTATCATGTAATATATATTTTCTAGAGTGTCCCACGGGTTTTTCAGCACGCTGAATCCATTTATGCATTCATAAATGCAATTTAAACAACAAAGAATAGTGATTTTGTTCAAATTTACATAGCCTCCTACCAAAAAACTCAAAAAGTAGAACGTTTATCCAACGCCTATTTTCCCTTCAGTTTTCTTCTTCAGTAAATTTCTGATGTCCCTTGCTTCAATTTATGTTTGTATGTATTTGTTGCTGGCTATTAAAGCCTTCGTATCAGAGGGAATGTTATTTTTGATTCTGTACGTTACAGATGAATATCGTGACAAGTAAAATTATCACCGCTGAATTCCTAGCCAAATCCCCAGTCCCAGACGTGAAAGGAAGTCCTGGACGTGTTAGTGTTAGGAGCTTATAAGCAGATCTGTAATTGAGACTACAACTGGTGTGGAGCCTTGTGGTGAGTTTGCTGGAGCAAAGGAGAATATCACAACAGCCAGAAAGATGGTGATGTTGGCCTTGGAAGCAGAGTTGACATAAACGATGTAAGCGATTCAGGTTTCGCCTGATGTGTTTGTGAATTGCATGAGCCACCTATTGGTGAAGATGACTACCTGGTATCATTGATTCAGATTCCCACAATCTGGGTTAGATAAAAGGTGTAGGTGATATGATACATCAACTGTTTTTGATATATATTTTTTAAGAGATCAAATTGGAGTTTGTTTAGTATTTTTCCAGTATACACCTTCCAACGGGCAGCATGGGGAAACTGTCCAAACATAAGCCACCTTTGCACACGACCAAGTAGTTGTTACAGAAAGTTCAACCTATCTTTCTTTTTCCTGACCTCTCAGCCAGAGAAAAACCATGAGCCGGGTAATAAGCTAACAGATGAGTTTACATGGGGGCTGTTCGCCTTTGGAGGATGAGTTTATAGTGGAAAATAATCACTTTAAAGAAAAAAACTGGGTTAATATGTGGACGAAATCATTGCCTAGCACTTGACATTGATAAAGAGTATAATGGCGGCCTTGGAGAAGGGCGTGGCTCCAATTCATGATTTTATGGGATTTGAAAGCAAATCAATGAAGTCATGGCTACTTCTTCTCATGTTCAGGAAGAATTTCTGAGGGCGTTGAGGTTCCAGGAGATGTTGGAGAGCCAATTCTGTTGGCAGAAGGACAACGATTTCAAAGGAAACTAGGCAATGACATTCCTATACGTTCAACACAATAATATCCATGCATTCCTCCTGGCGGCCAACAGTGCTGTTATATTAGCAACCAAAGATTCTTCAATCGTTTGGGTATGATCTGTTAGATCTGGTTTTGAACTGGTGTTGGTATTGTAGAGTGTTGGCACAATTCTACAAAGGAGAAGATCGAGAGGAGGGCATGAAATGAAGCTATGATTAACAATGATGTGGAAGGCTAAGGAGTTTCTTTGACCGTCAGGGCAATTCAAAATGGATGCGATTCAGAAACAAGCACAAACAAGCCACCAAGGTGTGAGAGCAAGTTGCCAAGCAACAATAGGTAGTTCTCAAGCAATTTTTTGAACATGGAATTGGGAATGATACATTGGACATGGAATTGGGAATGATACATTGCACATGGCGTTAAGGTTCATCTCTGTATTAGAGGATGACATTTTCCACATTGAATACATTCCTCTTTCAATTTTCTAGGAAAGTAAAGTGTCCTCCTTTAAGGTAATTCTTGATTTTGTTACGAGTCATATTACTTTTGAAAGACAAATTATTAAAAAATACAATTTTATAAAGCCATAGTGGGAGGACAAAGCATAAAGAGTCATGAAATGTAAGGTTATTGATATCAAATCAAGTTGAAAGTTAATTTGTTCAAATCAAGTTATTGATGTAAAGAGGAGTCAAATGTTGAGTAAAGAGACGATGTTTGTATTGAGTTTGATGAATCTGGTATGTAATGGAGATCGTTTGCAAGTTGATATAAGGAGTCTAGTCAAAACAAGATTATTGTAATCGAGTTGTAAGTAACAAAAAGATGTAATGAGGTAATTGAAAGGTCAATTCAAAAGTTAAGTCAAGTTATTGATATAAAGAATTGAAGTTGAGAGTCTGAATTGGAGTCATTTGTTTGGAAGGGTGCATGATCGGTGTAACACCACACCCGAGTCAAATTTATGTTCAAGTTATGTAAATCATGGAATTGGTGCGCGTCAATTAAGTTTTCCAAACCAAGGTCACAGGTGTCTTGTTGGTTTTTTGCGCAACCTAACAAGAAACATATTTTGTAAGCATGTAATTGCAAATGTATGAAGGAGATTGCATGTGTCTTGTTGGATGAAGACGTCAATCCTACAAGAACAATTTTATGTAGGTATTGTGTGGAAGATTCAGAGAAAGAATTATGCAAGAAGAAGATGTTGACTCCATGGCAAAAAAAGATGAAAAACAAACAAAAGACTAATGAAGATGATGACTCTATGATAGAAGAAGAATGCAACAGTGAAAGAAGAATGAAAGACAGTGAAGAAAGAAAAGGATTGAATTAGTGGAAGAAAGCAGTGAAAAAGGATGGAAGAATGCCACAACAAAGAAGACAAAGAATGAAGAAGTAATTAGAGCAAGGTAAATACGTAGTGTCGCGTGTTAAATAATTTGAGATGCATAGAGAATGGGATCCCTAAGAAGTTTGAAGATCCTCTTTGATAATGTTGTTTTTGATGGAAACAAAAATAATATTGGTCTTATGTTTGTATAAAGAAGTATGTTGTATATGAGTAAATGATGTTGTAAGTTGTGAATAGGCATGTTGTATGTATCTGAGTCAATGTTGATGTAAGTCGTGAAGAGGCAAGTGTACTTCCATAATTTGTATGTTGAAGGTTTGTGGTTAGCTAGAAACCACTTGATGTAATGTATTGTTTGTGGTAAGCAAAAACCACTTGATGTAATGTGTTGTTTGTGGTAAGCAAAAACCACTTGTCATGACAGATAAGGGTTCATTATAACCCAAAAATAATTTGTTGTAATGGTTGAGGTTAATCCACCAAAACCCATGGTAAAGTACGGACACAAACTGATCTCCCTAACTTCCACAGAAAGCTAGAACAAAACAAGACAGAATACAAACTTCACCTTAGACTTCATTGTTATATAAACTAGTTTAGAGAGGTACAAATGACATACCTTTTAAACAACGCTTGATCCTCGCTAGTGTCGCCCTTGTAGCTCATTCTTTGAGTTTGCGGGATGGTGAACCTGTTTAAGAAGCACAAACTAACAAAGAGAGAGAACAAAGATATATATATTCCAATGAATTCTATGTATAAGATCAAGGAGTTATACAATAAAAGTTAAGACACATTTATAGGGAAGAAATGTATTGCTACATTATATTAAATGGAAAGTGGAGAATACAACCCATGCCTTGATGTTGCAAGGTCCCTTTCAATGGCTCTTTACTCCAACACACACACCTTTGCTCCAATGTATTTGATGAAGAAGATCCACAATCTGACTTAGAGAACTAAAGCAAAGCTCTCAAGTATAATCTGTAGTAGACCTCTTCATACATATGCACACCCTTGTAAACCTTAGCCTTTTCCATAAGAGATCCCTCTTTATATAGGGTGAAAGAGAGATGGATGAGGGGATCAGGATGATCCCACTAAATCAGAGAAGCGAGTAAGATCCAAACCGATCGGAGGTCACCTCATCTTCTAGAAGATTCTCTTCTAGAACATTCGTGGATTTTGACTTTTCCTTTGCTTAAGCATCATCGCACCCTATGCACAGGCAGCCTGCGACGACGTCATAGTCTAGTTTTAGTGCAGAATGTGACGATCATGCATCATCACACCCCATGAATACAACATGGTGCAACGACCTTCCTTGTTATAGTTTTTGAAAGAGGAAAAACAAACCACTTTTCTCATGGAAAAAGTCTCTTTTAATATTTTTAGGGAACATGAGCACATGTTGTCAGTTGATCACCGAGGTGACCAAAATTGTGTAACAGAATGCCCCCCAAAGTATGGAACTGGAACTTGTGACAACTGAAATACTTTGTATAATGTATGTGTTGAAAACAAGGAGCGCATCGATCGAGAACCTGCAAACAATCAAGCATCTGCATAATAACATACCATCTTCTGAGGTAGGAATTCCCATGCTCAGAATACAAGTGAATCTAATCATAAGTGTCAAGTGAGTCATGGACAATAAATATACACTGTGGATCTACGTCATCATGATTCAACATAGCCACTAGAAATACACTGTGGATCTATGCTCTAAAATAATTCAAATTTGGACATAGCCACGAGACATACATAGTGGATCTATGTGTCAGTACAAACTTATGAATACTCCATCGCAACCTGGACCAAGATGATGAGACCTAGGGTCTTCATTTCCATTGTCTCTAAGTACGAATCTAGCCATGTGATTACAGGTGTCGAAGTCGAACATGGTAGAAACCACTTGATTACCAGTCATTAATGAAAACCGTTAACAAGTGCGAGGGAAATCACCATTGATGTCAATGACTCACAAGGTACTCTAGTACAATCCAATGAATGTGAATAAATGATTTGAAGTCGAACACTCGATGAAATGTTCCAATTAGAGGTCAATAACGTGAACCCACCGTTAAAAGCGAAGAAACCTTCCATTGAGGCATGCGAGCTCTAAGGTACTAAATGATTTCTAAATCTTGTTCCTGGATAATGAGTTGAAGTTGATAGGAAAATACTCATCATAGGAGGGCCTTGATGTATCCCCCATCAATGACACGAAATATGTAACAGATTTGAAGTAAATCAGAGTATGAAGTGATTCAAAACTGACTTAGGGAAGGCCGACATTGTAGAAAATTTATAACTGCAGATGGCTGAATTGATAGAAGGATTGTTTAGGTTGGACTTCTCTTGAACATATGAACTACACGATAGTTGTCTTGGCAACATTGACTCAAGGAGGACCCAACATATGAACTTGTGGATGGTCAAACGAGAGACAAATGGATTTCCCAACCTAGATACAATGATGAAAGGGGGTGTCATGTTCAAAGCGATTATTACTACCACTAACACAAATACAGAGACACATTTCTTTCCCAATTCCCCCCCACCATTTCTGGTGAGTACCTCTTTATTTTTACGCAAGATTGAGGAGGATAACATATGCTTGTAAATGTAAGCTCATCCTGTTGATATTGAGAGGGGGGTGAATCAATATCAAGTACAATTTAAAAACCTTTTCAACTTATACTTAAACCATTCAATTATATCCAATGAGAAATGAACAATAGTATAAGAGTTATACCAATACACCACAGTACACCATGCACAATATATGAGAAATAATCAACAGTTATTGTTCAAGAGAAGTAATGAATTCCAACAGTAGCTACAACTTCCAAATATAAAGGGAGGGATAAAACTCCAAGAGGAAGATACAATCCTCCAATATCAAGAGAGGGTTGACCTCTCCATCCTTTCCCCTTCCTTCCAACCAAGAATATATGAGAGATAATAAAACTTTACATTAAATCATCACCATCAACCAACCATCGATGACATAGAGCCTGATAATGCTTCCTGAGACTTCTTCAACTTCTGTAATTCTTCAATTCTTGGAATAATCTGATATTGTATATAATATTACTCAATGTATTCTCTGAAACTCCTCCAAGTTTCACTCCTTGAATCCTCGCCAAAAAGAAATTATAGAAAGAATGGTAGACTTTATTCAATTCTGGTTTATTCATGAGAGCAAACGTGTACATAATTCCCCACGCTCAATATTTAACATCAGATTCTGAAACTAGTACAAAAGAAACTAAAGTCCGTACTCTTTCCAATGAAATTGGTCCCACTTCATTTCGATTCTCTTTGAATAAGTTATGACTATTTTACCTGGAACACTTGTTTATTGACTAGCTTCAGGATTGGTAAAAAACCCTATCTTCCACAGAGTGTATCTCCATAATTATAGCAAATCAAGAGATGAAACTTTTACCACATGTACCTTGATATGTCTTCTCAATACCATAGAAATTTCACCATCTTAATCGTTCTATAAAATAATTTACAGTGAAAATGGTAAGATGACCTGTAAATAACATACCTTAGAACACATCACCAAAAGACTTCACCCTCCCTTGAAATCCGGCCTTCTTTACTTCTGATTTCCTCTGAAATTCGACTTGTGTGTAAAATGAATGTATAATGATATGTATTTATACCATTTATGTCACTTCCTTTTAACATTAGGGCCGACCTGGCATTTTCTTATTTTATAATTCTTTTCTTTAATTATCTTCAAGGCGTACATGTACTTCCTTCTTCAATTCACTTTGTCATCTTCAAAAATTCATTTCTCCTCAACCATGAGGATCCACGTGACGTGCCACCTACCACTGGAAACAACATGATGTATACTATCCATCCATGGGTTTTTTTTCTGCATGTACATTTATCTTCATGTCCAAATACCTTCATCAATCTCGTGGTCCAAAACCAATGACTAGGGTTGACATCAATGACAACAACCAATCTTCCAACAATCTCCCCCTTTGTCATTGATGGAAACACTCATGCTCCCCCTATCATCATGATCCCAATTTCTCTCCCCCTTTGACATCAATGGCAAAGGTCAGGGCTTCTCCCCCTGAGTTTAATGACAAAAGGTAACTCTCTTCTTTGGGGTTGCTCCCCCTGAACATGTGGCACTCAATAATACTTCATCCTTATTTTTGGTCTTTGGGACTTTTTATTCCTTGGAATCCTTTTGTGTGTCTTCTGTCTTCTCTCTCTTCTTCATGTCTAGGATGTATATGTTTTTTTGTCTTCTTTTTTCAGTTGCAACCAATATTCCTGAGTTATTTTCTCTGATTTTACATTTTCAGGAGTCAAACGTAAGAGTGTATCCTTGATCACACATTTTACTAACATTGAGTAGATTATGCTTCAAGTCTTCAACCAATAGGACATTCTTTGTTTTTAAATTTTTTCTTCCAAGCTCTACTACACCTTCTCCAAGTATTTTGGCAGATGAGTCATCTCCAAATGCAACATTTCCACCCTTTCTCTTCAAACTGATGAATTTGTCTTGATACCCGGTCATGTGTGAAGAACATCCGCTGTCTATGTACCATTCATCTTCTTCTTTACATTCTTCTGCGGTTAATGGTATTCGACAATATTTATTGTTTGGAATCACTTTCCTTCTCCATACTGTGGTTGGCATAAGGACATCTTCATTTATTTATTTGCAATCTCGTTCTTTGTGACCAAGATAATTACATTTGTAGCATACAATATTTTTGTCCATCAATGGGGAAAATGAATTATAACTTCTGTTGAAAAATCCATGATTATTTCCATATCTTCTATTTACACCATTCATGTTTCTTGCGTATTTGTTCCTTTCATTGATTCTTCAATTAATTGCCTTATGTTCAAAATTTTTGCTAGTATAACAATGACCAAGAAAGAATTTTTGATACCTTGGAGTAAGTGGCCTTCTTTGTGATGTAGTCCATCTGGGTTCATGATATACTCTTCTGTAGTTTCCTTCATACTGATTGAATCTTATTTGATTCCTGAAGGTAGGAGATCTTCTTGGATATTCATCTCTTTTGTAATCATTCATTCTTTCTGGTATCCCGGTCCACTTCTCATCAACTGTCTGTGTAGCTCTTTCTTCAACCTTCTCGTTGGTATTTGCATATTCTTTGTATGAAGTTTCACCCATGCATCCAAGATGTGTTAAGTCTTTTGGCACTTGAGAGTTTCTTAAGCTCTTCCTCAATGAGACAACTTCTTGTTCAAGTTTCTCACAATCTTCTTCTTTCTTCATCATTTGGACATTCCTTACTTCTCCTATTCTTATTTCTTCTTCGACTAGAGTTTTCAAGGAAATGTTTTCTTCTCTTAGTTTCTCAAAGTCTTCTAATTGTTTCTTCAAGCTTACAACTGTCTTTTTAGAACTACTCAATTCACTTCTAAGTTTTCTATGCGTGTCTTTGAGCTTTCTATTTTCAATTTCAACATGCTTCAATTTTTTAAGATTCTCATCTTCTTGTTGAATAATTTTTGCTTCATGATTTTCTTCTTCATTGGACTTTTCTTCTTCAGTGTCATTTCTTTCAATCCTTGGATGGGGACATTCAAATTCAACATGTCCTACTCCTTCAAAATTAAAGAAAAAGAATTGACCTCTATTTGCTTCTTTGAAATCTGAGATGTTGTAATTTGCTTCAACTTCTTCTTCTTCTGCTTATTCCCTTGCATAAAGGTCTTGTAGCTTGTCCCAAAGATCTTTTGATGATTCACATGATCCCACCTTGGATTTCATTGAATCTATCAATCCATCTAGGATGGTATCTATTACCAATTTGTTGTTCCTTTCTGCTTCTTTCTGAGCTGCAGTCTTTGGTTTCTTCAAAGCATTGTATCTTGAAGCAACTGAGAACCAAACATCTGCCCCAAGAGATTTCAAGTAAGCTTCCATTCTATTATTCCAATATTCAAAATTGCTTCCATCAAATGGTGGAATCCCATTTGGAATTTTGTTTTCCATTTCTTCTTAGGATCTTCCTTCCAGTGGTTAAATTGTACTGAAGGTAACCTACTTTGATACCAATTGTTGATACTAAGAGGGGGGTGAATCAGTATCAAGTACAATTTAAAAACCTTTTCAACTTATACTTAAACCATTCAATTATATCCAATGAGAAATGAACAATAGTATAAGAGTTACACCAATACACCACAATACACCATGCACAATATATGAG
>ML846640.1:14848-26528 GCA_009831015.1 Picea engelmannii
AACTCCCCATATGGCTTTGCAAATCCATTTTCAGTATGCGATAGAGTGCATAGAACCCAGGGTCTTCAACTGGTGTGAGGGTGTCCTGAAAAGCATGAAAAAACAACTCACAAAGTGTCGAAACAGTTGGTTGAAAATTTTTGGTTACGTGTCCATTTTGGTGTCCTTTTTTTTGGAGAGAGTTCCTGTCCTATGTCTACAGGTGGAGTGGGGCATACCCACTCCACAAGATCCACAAATGAAGAGGTGGGTGGATCTAATGGCTCGTCATGGTGGCATTCCTATCGTCAAGTATGACATTGTTTTCTTCCAATGGCTGAAGAATCAACTAATCATGGTGGAAGACTATGCATATGCTGGGACAAATTTCCGTGGGGATCCTGATTTATCTCTTCCTGAGGGATCTTAGTGGGGGGACATAGGTAAGAAGGAAATTTTCGTTTATATAATGTTTTTGATATTTTAATTATATAAAATGTTTTTTATGTCATCTATCCAAGACTAATCAAGTGCTCTCAATAATGAAGACATGGGGCCTTATCATCCTCCGAGATCATCTCCTATCCAGAGGTGAGGAGAGAGAGGTGTTGTAGCAGGGGTAGCTTCCATGGATGTCGACGCTTTTGAACATAACCTAGAGGGAATAACTATGAATGTCCCTGATGCCACGATGGATGAACTTCCTAGGCAATATCAATGCCACACCGTTGGCGTATATGCATATATTGGTCGACTGCTCTGTAAAGTGGCACGGGTAGTTGTTTGTTACAATGAGTATCATCCTTGATGCTTTTTGTACATGAAGCCATGAGCTTCACTTTTTGATATTTTGGTCTTTGGACAAACAATTTTTTGTAACTTTTGTCGTTATAAATATAAAGTTCCTACCGGCTTACTTATTTTTGTAAGAAGTGTGATTGGGTTTATAAATGTCTCAAATGTCTATCTAACACATAATTAGCCAATGCATCTGTCAATGTATTTAGACATCTAGGAATATGTTGATATTCAATGTAATCAAAATGTTTTTCCAAGAGGCGAATTCGTAAATATACCCGTAACAAAGTAGGAATTCAAATGGAATAAATGTTACTCAACTCTAGTACTACTAACTGTGAATCAGTCGTACAATAAGATGACGGATTTCAAGTGAAACGACGTCAGTTAGAAATTCGATAACTGTACTTTATTCCGCAATATTATTAGTTGCACGACCAAGGAAAACACCATGTAGACTGATCAATTCATTCATAGGTGCATAGATTGCCCATGCAATAGACGCTAAGTTTTGAGTACTGCGACTAACACCATCAAAAAATTCGATATAGGGTAGTGAAGACACCGACATATGGAAACCAAGCACAATGCAAGGTAAGCAACTGAAAGGCAGAACTAAAAATGAAAAAGCACACAAGAGTATGATACACTAAAAATACACAACACTTATGCAAAAATAGTTTAATAATAGTACTTTTTCAAGTAAAGCCCATTTATGGGTTCACTCAAAGGAATTCCATCATAATCTACTAGCTCATAATCCCCTTTCTCCAACACTCATTTGATAATATAAGGGCCACACCACATGGGCTCAAATTTGTCGCCCCCCATAAGTCACGATCTTGTTCGTAAAGAAGAACCAAATCACCCTCAGAAAAAACACGTGGTTTGACATGCTTGTCATATTGAGCTTTGACACATTTTTTTTGAGTTTCAATGAATAAGGCAGCATCACGACAAGTCTTGTCTGATTGCATCAAATAAAAGATATGTTCCTCTTCAGCTGAGGTGTTAGGGAGAAGTTCGACGACTAGTTTCAAAGATGAGATTTCACATTCAATCGGCATAATTGCTTCAATACCATATACTAATTGGAAAGGTGTGAATCTCGTGGTAGAATTAACGCATGTCCGATAGGCCCATAATGCCGAGAAAAACATCGTGCTCCAACTTGACTTGTGAATTCCTACCATTCGTCGAAGCACAGTAGTGAGAACTTTGTTGATTGCTTCAACCTGGCCATTAGCCTACAGATAATAAGGGGTTGAGTTTTCATGTCGAAGACCCAAATTCTCGGTAAGTTCAGACATCACGAAGTTGCGAAAATGAATACCATGGTTAGTGAGGATGGCTCGAGGGACACCAAATCTAGTAATGATATGATTGAATATGAATAACACTGTAGTTTTCCTGGTATTATCAAATGTAGGCATCGCCTCATCCCATTTAGTGAAATAATCCATGGCTACAATGATGTATCCATGCCCCCCGACCAAGTGAGGGTTATATGTCATGAAGTCAATGTCCCATTTAGCGAATGGACCAACTGAAACTATAGGGTATAAGGGAGAAGGATGAGATCAGATCTTATTGTTGTAGGTTTGAAAAATGTGGCATTTTTGGACGACAATAATGCAATCCTTAAACAATGAAGGCCAGAAATAACCAGCTCGTAAGATCTTTTGGGAAATGGCATACCTAGACATATGAATGCCACATGCTTCAAAATGACAATCATTCAAGGCTTTCTCAGGTTCATCATAGGTGAGACATCGTCGAAATATGGAATCAATACCATAATGGTAAAGGGTATCACCAAGGATAATTTATTGATGGGCTTGATACCGAATATGATGACGATATGTACTAGAAATATTAGGCCGAAAAGTTTGGGTTTGGAGATAAATGATAATGTATCCATACCATATGTCGTCAGAACTGATAAAAAAGAGAGATTCATCAGGAAATGAATCTTCTGCCACAGTTTCTGTTTCAGTAGAGGGAAGGTCACATATAACCTCGGAAAAAACAAAAGACTTCTTTGACTTGGCGTTCTCAAACTCCAAATCAAACTCTTGGAGAATAACTATCCATTTAGAGTATTTCCCCCCCAACAATTGTCAAGTAAGGATGTGTTGCATTGGGTTGCAATCGGAAATGACTGTGGTTTTGCGTAATAAGATGTAGTGACGAAAACATTGAACAACTTGAACAACTGCCAATGCCAATTTCTCCACATGTAAATATTTGGTTTCGGTGGTCATGAGACTCCAATTCAAATAGCATATCATATGTTCATCATGTGAACCATCCTCTTGGATTAGAACCATAGCAATGGTAGAGTCTAAAGAAACTAAGTACATAAAATAATCTAGACTTTAATCGGGTGGTAATAAAAGCGGTGTACGGGTCAAGGTGAGTTTCAAAGCTTCAAAATCTTTGTTGGTAGTGTCGTCCCATACAAAATCGTAACCTTTCTTAAGAATTCGAGTAAATCCTTTTGTTAATTCAACATAGTTGGGAATGAATCGACATAAAATTTTTTCCTTCCCTTGCAAATTTTGGAGTTGGAGTAGTGTGGAAGGAGGAGGTAAATTGAGGATAGCCTCAACCTTCAGAGGGTCTACTCTAATCCCATGTGTAGACATGATAAAACCAAGAAGTCGTCCAAACTCCACACAAAAAACACATTTATGTGGATTCAATCGTATGCGATAATAATGACAACATAAGAAAATGACCCGTAGATGTGTCGGGTGATCTTGACGACACATAGAATGTGCCGGTAAATCGTCTAGGTAAGGTTGTACAATGTGCTTAATGTCATGAAAAGCATAAGTCATAATGCATTGAAAAGTCACACCATCATTTTTGAGACCAAAAGGTAGTTTCTGGTATGCGAAGGTTCCCCAACGACAAATAAAATCAGTCTTATGTTGATCTGTTGGTAAAATATTAATTTGATTATAGCCGAAGAAACTGTCCATCAAGGAGAAGATTTCACTCCCGACACAGTTGTCAACGATCTGGTCAACGAAAGGGGTTGGATAATTGTCTTTGGGACAATATTTGTTGATATCCCTATAATATACACAAACACAGATCGTGCCTTGTTTCTTCGTAACTAGAACAAGATTGGACACCCAATCAATCAAAGCCACTGGATATACAAAACTGGCTTGAAGAAGTTTTTCAACTTCGAGATTAATAGCAACAACTTTGCGTGGGTGTACTAGGTGAAGTCTCTATCGAATGGGTTTAGCGTCCGGGTAAGTCTTAATCTCATGTACAACAATATCTGGATCAATGCCAGGAATTTCTTCATAACTCCAGGCAAAAACGCCACAAAATTCTTGGAAAAGAGCTTTGTAAGTATGACCTCATCAACATAACATGAGGCACCGATGTGAACATTTTACACGACTCCAGGTTTAATCGAAATATCAAGAGGGATGGTAGGTGAAATATTTCCTAAGTTCCCTTCATAAAAAAACATCATGTGTTGGTTCAGGAACAGAGGAAATAATAACAACGATATACATAATCGAAATCCGTTGATAACTCTCCGTCGTCTCGGGTTCCAGGAAGAGAATAGAAAGATGATGCCCATCGTCCCATGGGGTATCTTCTATAGAAATAACTGTCATGATCATCTCATCGGTGGGAAATATCACGTGAAAAAGATCAGGAGACATATCACAGAGAGAATGAGGATAAGGAATTGCTGATTGAATTGCTTGATAATCCAATTCTACTAGACTCAAAGGAATTCAGTCACCGTAACGAAGACAATCGTCAGAGATAGGTACTATCCACAGGTCATAAGACTCGGGGGTTTCACTAACATAGGTCGATATCATGTTGATCGAGGTGAAAAAAGGAGGAATATCTGGTGGTAGAATAGGAAATCTACCCATTAATGATGAACCTTTTAAAATACCCACATCGACATTCTCATAGCCAGGAGGTGTTTTCGCAATGAAAGGTACGTTGCTAGTACGTGAATCGGAATTAAAGAAGGCCAGTGGATCGACAGTAATGAATTTTCCTTGGTGCAGGAAATGTAACACACATAAAAGAGTAGAAACAACTTCTCGCATGGAATCAATCCAACTATGACCAAGTAGAAGGTTGCAATCAAGAGGTGCATCAAAGACCTCAACCTCAACATTAATCGTTTTACCCTCTAACGTAATAGACAACGAAGGAAGAACACAATAAGGTTTAAACCCTGTACCATTAAAATCCTTGAGGGTATTATGTGACTCGGTAAGGGCATGAGAGCCAATGGCTTTCCAACAGGTAACGGACATGACGCAAGTCGAGGCTCCTTCGTCAATAACGATTCAAAAAATATTCTTATTTTCCACAACAACTTGTATTTGAAATGCTAATTGAGGAGGAAGCCTTGGAATATGATCTTCCCAGTCAAATATTATCAAATTTGTATCGGTAGGATAAATTCCACCAATAGCCTTTAACAACGCCTTCCGTTGAGTAGGACAACTCTGAAGGACTTTGAGAGACGACATCGCAGAGGGTGCTTGCGCAAGGTCTTCTACAATACTGTAGTTTTGGGACGAACATGCGTGAGGATTAAATGACAAATTTCGAATAACGCCTTTGGGAGGAGGACGAATAACTGTATCTAGGCCCGATCATTTGAGATGAAGAGGGCTGTTTGGAGGTGAAGTTGGTGGAGGAGGTTGAACCAATGGGGGTGGTGAATCATCAACTTTCTCTTTCGAAGGAGAATAATATTTGGCTCGAGTCGCGACTGCAACTTCGTTCTTCTTAGAGTCACCAGTACACATAAGTACATAAGACATGGTAGAGGGAGAAGGTCAGTCATGAATGACCAATTGGGCCTGCTGCTGATAAGGAAACAATTGTGACAAAACAACGGGTGTAGGAGGTGTCCCGATCCCTTGCAGGAACTTAGTAACCTCAGCACGTCATGGACAATATTTTGTATAATGATCCTCACCATAGATAAGGCAAGGATAACGAGGTTTGTGATTGTCTTTGTCATCAATAGGATGGGTCTTGGGTTTCTCAGATTGTTGATTATTATTTTTTTCCTCTTTATTCTTACCCGTCCCTTTCTTTTTATTTTGATTTTTATCGGTAGGTGTAGATTGAACCAAATTAACTTCATAGGTTTTACCGGGAGAAGGAGTCGGAGGAGTATTTTGTACATTGGGAGTAGTAGACTTGGGATTGGAATGAATTTCTTGTTTAGAATGAGATTCAACATGAAAAGTGCCAATCACGCCATCAACAACATGAGAAGATACTGGAGTTTTTGGGGTTGGATTCGTAGATGGATGAGGAGCATCAGGGATTAAGTCATATAGTGTGCCTGTTTGTGAATAAACGAGATCCAAATATTGAGCACGACTAATCGCCTACTCTTAAGTGAAGACACCAGCCATTGAAACATCATGGGCTATAGGACCAATGAGTGATTTGGTAAACCACTCGGACAATAATTGATCAGGAAGGGGAACTTTGACTAAGAATCTTCTCCTCCTCCACTCATGAATATGATCATAAATGTGAGTAGAAGAAGATTGTTTAAATGAACTCAAAATTTTGGTTCCTGTCTCATATCATATTGGAAATTGGTAATGCATTAAGAAATCCATAGCTAAGGTATTGAAGTCATTGAAGAATCCCCATGGTAATTCAATATACCATTTGGCTGCCGAACCCGTAAGAGTTCATTGGAAAAGACATAATCTTATAGAGTCATCCATCAAGGAGTTAGATGAACACCAAAGATGGAATGTCATGACATGATTATTTGGGTCTTCTGCCGATCGACCATCAAACTTAGGAATGTCTGATGGCAATTTGGCAGGTATGATGGGCCAATAAGGAGAATGTAAAATAGGATCATTCAAAATCCTAGATAAATCCGGTAAATCTAAAGTAACAAGAAATGGAAATTGTCTGTTCACTTGAGGAAACTGGTAGTTTTGAGGAGGTAGTCCCATAGGTATACCAGTAGGACCATAAGTAGTCTGTAGATATTTAGATAGTCTTGAAAAATTCAGTGGTGGAGGATTTTGAGTCGAATAACCAACACAAGTTGGTTGATTAGGTAAACTTCCTTGGAAAGGAGCATTAGACTGAAAATTTTGACCCCAGGTAGGATTCATAGAACCTGGATATGGTTTCCCGAGATTAGGGGGTACAAAAGAATTAAATTGAGGAGGTTTCCCCCTAGGCGGTTTTTGATTTCCTTGGAAAGGAAAATTCCAAGGTTGAGATTGTAATCCAGGGATATTTTGTCCATACACTAGGTTATGGCCTCCTACTTGAGGTTTCCCCCCAACTTGAGGTTGACCTCCAACATGAATTTGAAAACTAGAAGCGACAAAATGACTTGTGCCTCCAACTTGATTGGATCTACTTGGGCCAGGATGATTAGATCCTCCAGGTGAAGGTGGAGGAGGAATGCTAGGCCCTCCGGAGAGAACCTGAGTAGGTGTAGGAAGAAAACTACTAGCAACATTGTACCCACGAGGGACAAAAATATTACACCCTCTGGATGGATTATAGTAATGATTAACAATGGAAGTATTCAAAGCATTATACCCAGGAGGAAGTGACATATTTGATCTAAGTGGAAGTGGTGTTCCAATAGGATCTTGAGTGATTACCACATTTCCGGTAGAAACAGGCGTAGCTTGTGGGACCATGGTAGAGTTAACGAGCTGGAGAGGAAGAATTTTATGAGAACCAACCAACAATTGGTTTGAAACTGTGACAACATTACTGGTCGTGCCAGTAAAATGATCTAAAGGTTCTTTATAAGCAGTGGAAGTCACAAACGTATGTGATGCCATAGGTTGATTAGGACTCATTCCTAGTTTATCAAAAATATCGTGTCCCGAAGAGGTTCGCCAAAAATAACGGACATGGACGAAGCTAGGATTAAAAATTCCAGCAGTATGAACCAAAGTTCTAAACGACTCACTCTGAAAAAGCGGATCATCTAGGCTAGAATCCGTGTGAGGTCTAGTAGGTATTCCAGTATAATCTTCAGCAACAACGTCTCTCGATGAATTTATCTGGAGCAGAAGTGGATCTCACACAACACTCAATAACGAATTTACAGGAAGTATTGATTTCTCCAATGAAGTAGAACTTCCACTCTTAGAGGCTACATCGTTATTGATTGCTCCTTCATGAGAACCCTCTGGTGAGTTAGGAAGAAAAGGAGTGTATTTTGATGGATCTTCAAGAGGTAACCCTTGCATCATACGTGAATGGAGAGGAGCGATGTTGTCCACACCAAATAAAGAATGAAATAAATCTATGGACAACTAGAGAAACACACAACACTCACTAATAAAATCTAGATATCAAATACAAAAACCTTCTTATTTCGAAGTCACTAGTTGGTGATGAAATCTAATGTCACGAAATCAAGACAATAAGGGGCTAGGATAAAGAGGGTGAAAAAGTTACATTGACAACTTGCTTAACGGACTTACACCCTGGTGCAAGCTCCCACACATAATCGTGGGTATACCCTCCAAGGAGCCCAAGTGAGTTTGGCCAATGTCGATTCCAGGTACCGTGAAGACTTTTCCTTCCATAGTCACCACATGTAAAGAATCTAAAGAGATAGGCCACTAAGGTTACCAATTACGACAATGATGCCTGGGGAAGCAGTCGACAGTCCGATCCATGCGTAAAGGCAAGGTATCTAAGCCCAAAATCAACTCGAGAAGGTCCCCACAGGATTTTCTTCTCGAGTGACCTTGAATAATACACATAATCTCTACACTAAGACCAACAAAGCAGGGTGAGTAACTCTGTCGACCCTAATGCAACCTCGTGATTGACCCTCGTGTTAGAAGGGCTTCCTAGGACAAAATATAGCAAGTGGATTTGAACTCTCCCTATCACAAGATACTATTGTGTGTTTTGATGCTTTGGAGAGTATTCCTTACAACCTATTCCAAAGCGCTATCCTAGATAATGTTGGTGTAGAAAAGTTCTAGAAAATAAAAGTTTCTAATAGATTTTAAAATTACGCTGTATTTTAAAGGCTGTTGCTTACTCAAAAGGGAAACGAAAATGAAATTGATGATGTATTTGACCTTGACCCAATTAAAATGAAAGAAGAGATGAAATGAAATCGTTTAATTCGATGAACTCTAATTACAGTAGGGAGAAGTTTTCTCTTTCCAGAATATAAAAGATACCGAATGCAATTTCTCAATTTTTGAATGAAAAAGATTCCAAATAATCAAAAACTACTAAATTTTCCATTTTTTCTCTTTTTAAAAATATTTAAATGCAACAATTTTCTTGCAAAGACTACTAAAAGAAGAATAACTTTAGTTCTTTCTTTCTCAAATCAAATCAGAGATGTAATGAAGAAAAAAAAACATGGTCCAAGAAAACTAGCACATTCTCAACACTATTCCCAAATCAAACTCACAATGTAAGAAAAAAATGAAATGATAAGAAAATCTTTTGTCAAATAGAAACACAAATTGTCTCTTAATCAATTAACAATCCAGAAAGTGAAAGCAATCCAAAACTCAAAACAAATCAAGGACTCCTTATCAAACAAGCACCCAGGACCAAAATCTTGAGATTAACCCTTGTGACAAGAAATCGAAAGAAAAACTTGCAAAGTTTATAAAGAAGACTTTAAATTTCTGAAAATCAATCAAATGCAGGCTTAAAAGTTATAAATCAATCATTCACTAGTGTCAAAAGTTCATCCCAGGCAGTAAATGAAAAACTGGCTAGAGAAAAGAAAAATGGCTATCACCCAACAATTCCTACAGGAATCATTGTAGGTTGCAGAGGAGTACAGTGTGACGATATAGGATCCTCGTAAGATTTATATAGGGTAGAATACGACGTCATCGCACTGGTATGCACCAGTAGAATGTGACGACAAAGGATCGTCACAGTCTGCCAATGAGGTACAATGCGACGATCTATGAAAATAAAGAAAAATGGGAAGAAAGACAAAATTTCTCAACGAACCTTCATACCTAGAGAGTCAAGATGGATCACCCATAGACTCAGAGAATGAAATTAACCAAAAGAAATCAAGCTAAAAGAAAATAAGAAGAAAAAAACCAAAAAATATCATATCCCTAGTATGGTCGCCAATTTTGTTATCGGACTAATCAGTAAGTGCAGACACAATGACGCAACCTGCCCCTCACTGAGCAAGCCGCCCCACCAGGATCTTCTTCACTTCATGGGCCCGAAGAGTCAATTCTCTTCAACTCCTCTCGGGAGTTCTCCTACCCACATAAACACTCCTCGACGATCTTCCTTTCGGATATCGGGAAATAACGCTTCGGGAGTTCGCGGTTCTCGTGAGCACGATTCACATACAACTCTAAACCCCGAACCCCGATGGCACGTGTCCTTGCTGCCGTCACTTGGACCCCACACACCTGTGACCTCGGGAAATCGCCGATCCGGAGTTCGCGATTTCTGCCGCACCGTTCATAGGACCTACCAAGTCCCGATCCCCGAATCACAATCCAACACCACGTGGATTCCACTAACACATGTGGTCCCAACCTTCACGTCACTTCGGGATTTCGCCAATCATGAATCCACGATGCAAGTTTCTCTGTGGTCGAAAACCCCGAAACCCCGAACGCCGAAACCCCGAAATCCGACTTCTCGGGATCGCGCGCCACCTGTCCTTGCCCTGATCGACGACTCCCGTTGATTCGAGAAATCGCCGGTCTTGATTCCAAAAGGTGTAAACCTCTTGCCTTTGCAAACGCCGAATGCCGATTCTCCGGATTCGTGCCACTTGTCCTTGTCACGATCGACGACTCTGATTATATCGGGGTTTTCACCTGGGATTTCTCCGATCTCGTGTCCACGGGAATGCTGATTTCCCGATAGACAAAATGCCGACGGCGCCTGATCTTTGGCCACCTGTCCCTGCAGATGGACGGCTCAACTTCCTCCTCGGGATTTCGAGAATTTCGATGCCCCGACGCCTTGTTCTCTTGGCTCGCGATTCTCCGATCGCCGATTTGCCGATGGGAAACCTCCCTGTCGGTCCTCCTCGATGGCACTCGATGATTGCCACATGTCCCTCCAAAGGACTCCCCCCTGGAAATCAACGGCTCCCTTAGTTTCGGGAAATCGCAACTCGCGATTTCAATGGACACGAATTTCTTGCCTCGTTAAATGCCGAAGCTCGATATGCCGATATCCGATGGCCAGTTCCCCTCTGCTCTTTTGGGCTAACACCTGCGCAACTTCGCCTCGATCTGACGGTCAGCGGGCTCTCGCGATCTTCCGACGCGAATCCTATCCGTTGATCCACCTCCTTGGAGAATTTTCCCACTCCAAAGCTTCTCTCGGTCCGAGCTCCTCCTGGGTCTGTTCCCACCGTAACAAGAAGGAACTACCCCTCCTGAGCTTCGGTCCTCGAATCCTCAACGGATTCTTTGACTCCTGCACTCCTGCAGAGTCTCTACTCACACACGGTGTTGTCTCTCCTGAGCTTCAGCGAATACTCAGACCCCTTGGGGGATTTCATCTTCCTTCTCCCTTTGATGGAAAATATGGACGCCTCCTGCTATCCTTCTGCTCAAGCGAACATCTCGCTAAGTCTTCTGGGTGTCCAGTAACCCAATGAAAGCTCCCTCGGTGGATGCTTCTTTCGGATGATAGAACTCACAGAGTTCTTCCTCCTGGTTATCTGCGCACTCTCTCAACGCCTCCTGGCGGAGTGTCTCTGCCATAGAACAACCAACAATTTCGCTATTTCTGTGCACTCACGCACTTCGCTCGACGTCCTCCAGACGGAGCTCCTCAGAATCCTCAAGGGAATTCTGGTCTTCTCGAACTCACAACGGAGTTTCTCCTTACACACACTCAATACCCT
>ML846640.1:44315-70511 GCA_009831015.1 Picea engelmannii
AGAATATGGGTTGGCATTCGAATGGTTATCATTTTACTGGTTTCCCTGATTTGGTGGGATCATTCTCATCCATGTAACCATCTTATCCTCTCCTATATATTGATAGGTTTCTCATGGAAAAGGTTAAGCAAGATTAATTGAAATATTGGTGAAGGAATTGTGTGAAGAACCCATCTTGAGCAGAAGCTTGGAGACTCTAGTAGGTCCACCAAGAGGAATTGGATCTTCTTCATGCAAGGACAGAGAAAGTGTGTGTGTTAGAACCAAGATTCACCGAAAGTAAGCTTGCAACATCAAGGCGATCAGGTTGTATTTTCTACTTTCGATTAATATGATACAACGGCATGTCCTTTTCCCATAAAGTCATTCTTACTTTATTGTGTAATTCCTTGATCATACACATAAGTTGACGATTGAATATATTTTGCTATCTTCACTTTGGTTGGTTTGTGTTGTCTTGGTCTTGACCTCACGAGAGCATCAGAGCGAAGAAGGAGAAACAAAGACCCAAGGAAGCGATACAAAGGTATGTCACTTGTTCCTCCTTACCATCTATTTCAATGGTCGTAACTTAGGGAAAGAGTCATGTCCTGTCCTGTTTTATTCTAGATCCAGGTGGATCTAGGGAGATCTGTTAGTGTCCGCACCTACCGATTAGTCCGATAACAAAATTGGCAACTCCACTGGGGATGCAACCCTTTTCTTTGTGGTTTTTTAGTGTTTTTCCTTAGCCATTTTCTCTTGCCTTACCTTTCTTCAGTTCTATCAATCTCTGAGTCTTTAGGACACCCTGATAGACTCTCTGGGTCCAGAAGTCCCTTCAAATTTTTTGTCCTTTTCCAAAATTTTGCCTAGTTTCATGCCTTCTCACACTGAACCCCACAGTGGCCTACGAGAACACCTTGAGTTCGCATCCTGCCTTTATGTCCAGTGCGAGGTTCTCGCACTCTGCTCAAAGGTTTCCTGCAAGAATGCTCCATTCTCGTACTGTGTGATATTGCTAGCCTGTGAACCCTCTTTCAAAATTTTTGGATTTGAGATTTTTGCATATTCAGCTGCCCAGATCAGTATAGGTGTCTAAAAATAAATTCTTGGACCATTGGTTGATGTTTTCTTGTCTTCGGATTTTGTGCACGATTAGTCTTCGGAAATCAAAGGCTCTTCTTGTCCATCTTTTCCTCAACTCTCATCTCTTGACCTTTCTTAGCAAGGATATACTCTCTGATCCTGGAATCTGAGTACTTGTTTGGTTAAGGGCTGGTGATCGGTTTGAAAGTTGGGATTCTTTGTCTTTCCCATTTTCTCGTTATTTGGAAGATCATTGTTCTCAAAATTGGGATTCTTTGTCTTTCTCATTGGCAATTGAAAAGACTAGTTTTGTCTGCTTGTTGTTTTTGTCTTCATTGAAAGATTGGTTTGGGTTTTGTTTATTGCTTTTTCATTAGTTATTGCTTTTCCTTACTTCCACCACCATGGTGTAGATCCTTTTTGAAAAGTAAAAAACATTTTTCTTTTTAAAAGCATTTTTGTTTTGAAGATATTGAAAATCAATTATTGAAATTATTGAAAAAGAACAAATAGAGAATTGTCATTATTGCATGATTCGTTGAGATTGCGTTTTAAAGAAGATTGTGTATCATAGTTCGAGATTGTTCTAGAATACTTCTCTTTCCCTCCCATACATAGGATTCATTGAACGAAAATTGATATATTTCATTCCTATCTATGCATTGTTAGGTCAGAGTCTTACACAACATCGGTTTCACCTCCGTTTCCTTTGAGTAACAACAACTCTTAAAAATATTGCGTAATTTTAAAATTTAACTAGTAACTCTTTCCTAGGGATCTATTACACCAACAATTAGCTAGGCTAGCGCTTTGGAATAGGCAGAGAGATACACTCTCCAAAGCACAAAACACATAATAGCATCTTGTGTTAAGGAGTGTCAAAATTCCATTTACAACATTCCGTCTTGGGAAGCCCTTCTCACACAAGGGTCAAACACGAGGTCGCATTGATATTGACAGAGTTACTCACCCTGCTTTGTTGATATCGGTGTAGAGATTGCACATATTATAGGGATCACTTAGAGGTATACCCACAATGATGAGTGGAAGCCTCTCGAGTTGATTTCGGGCTAGATACCCTGCCCTTGCGTGTGGATCGGACTGTCGACTGTCCCCCCAGGATTTATTGTTGTTGGTGGTAACCTTAGTGGCCTATCTTCTTAGGGTCTTACACAAGGTGACTGCAAAGGGGCAAGCCTTCATGGTACCAGGAATCGACGTTGGCCAAACTCACTCGGGCTCCTTGGAGGGTATACCCATGATTATGTGTGGGAGCTTGCACCAGGGTGTAAGTCCATTAAGCAGGTCGTCAACGTAAATTTTACACCCTAGCCCAACCCCTTCTCGTCTCATTGTTGTGACGTTGGATTTCATCACCAACTAGTAACTTCGGAGTTAGAAGGTCTTGTTTTCTTAGTTTGTTTCCTAGATTTTGTTTACTAGTGCATGCTGTTTGTTTAACCAAGTTGACCATAGGATTTTTGTTGTAAGTTTGTAACTCGTTCACCATAGACCCTCCACGTCATTCACATAGAATGCGGGGCTTACCTCCAGAAAATTTGGAAGGTTCTCAACCCCTGCCTACAAGCTCACCAGAGGGCTATCCTCAACAGAGTGAAGTCCAAGACGTCACCACTCCACAAGTGGAAAAAACTGACTCTCTGGAACGTTTCCAAGTTACCAATTCTCGAGAGGACTTTCGACTTCACCCCGATTCTGAGAGACGCATTATGCGAGTGAATTCTTCCAGAGACTTAGTTGTTGTGTCTTCTGGATCACCGACTAGACCTTTTTCAGGAATTGAAGGCCAAGATCCTTTTTGGTCTGCTGATGTTTTTAGACGGGACCTTTTTGGTGCAAGATTAGGTATGGAAATCACCGTCTCCCCTGCGTTCCCTGAAACCTTTGACCTAGATACAGTACCTTTTACTACTGCTTATTATTTTCCTGGTATAGACGCCCCATGATATGAACACATCTTGACCATTCCTATAGAAATGGTCCATTACACAGATACTACAAGTATTCACACTAGGATTACCGCGGCTAGTCAAGCCCCCATCGGCACACCGCTCTCACCCAGTGTCACCCTGACACTTCCACCCGGATACCGTGCGTTGAATGCTTCTATTCCCACTCCTACGCAAACCCCATCCGAAACTCCTGGTGGTCCCTCTTCTTCTGGGCACTCTCCTCCCAGCTTCATTCCAATGCTTCCTCAACCCCCTTTTGGAGGATCTTTTTCGTCCTCTATCAGCAAAACTAATCCTAGTGGCACTATTCCGTCATTCACAACAAATTATCAGATTCCTGTGGCACCAAGTAGGGTTGACTCAACCCCCCCTTGTAGGGAAAGTTCCTATTGGAATGCAAATCCCAATCGGAACACAATCTTCGATTGGAACACAACCCCTGGTTGTAGGACAACCCCCACCGACCCCACCCTATGGACAAAACATACCTCCATCCTTGGCCCAGTATTGGAATCATCTGATACAACATAATCCTCAATCGACTGGGGGGAAACAGCTTCCAGCTGCATCCGTTATACCCAAACCGGGAAAACCAGCATATATTATATTGATACATTCTTTTACACTGTTTACAATACAATATACATATAGGAGCCAGCGGCATCCAAAACCCTAACCTAATGACTTGGATTAGTCCAAAACCCTAATTCCTTAACCAAAAATAGAAAACCATTGGCAAAAACCATGTGCCGAAAAACCACCTAATATCATGTGGTCCCGGAAATATGTCGGCCCGGCGAAAATATGTCGGCAGGAAACCGGCGAAAATATGTCGACCCAATTTTTTTTTTTTGGGGGCGCTGCCCCCGAACCCCCGCGCGGGGGGCTCCGGCCCCCTTTACCGCCCGAGGGGGGGCCTAGCGGCCCCCCCTCTAACCCCCCTGCGCGCCCGGCGTAGGCGCTCAGACACTACTACTCGTGCAAAGAATATAACACATACCCAACACTAGTATAGGCCAACCATATCCAGGTACGTCCAATCCTATTTGGGGTTCGAATGCTCAAACTCATGTCCCTGTTCAAGGACACAATCTTATGAGCTACTTTCCTCTCCAACAACCACCGAATCTGCCTAGGTCCTCACATTATATGCAGACTGCTTACGGTCCTACTGGTTTTCCGACAGGACTCCCTCCCCAAAGCCACCAATATCTGCATGTGAACAGACAATTACCCTTCTTGGCCACTTTGGACCTCCCGGATCTGTCCAGGATTTTAAACGATCCGATCCGTCACTCTCCTCAATGGCCCACTATACCAGCCAAGCTACCATCTGACATCCCTAAATTCGATGGCAAAGCGGGAGAGGACCCAAAAAATCACGTCGTGACTTTTCACCTATGGTGCTCATCCAACTCCTTGATGGATGACTCTATCCGTTTACGTCTTTTTCAACGAACTCTCACAGATTCTGCCGCGAAGTGGTATATAGAATTACCATGAGGTTTCTTCGTCGACTTCAACACCCTAGCTATGGATTTCCTCACCCACTACCAGTTTCCAATCCATTATGAAATGGGGATCGAGATTTTGATTTCTTTCAAACAAACCAAAGCCACTCATATATATGATCACATTCATGAGTGGTGACGGAGACGACGTCTCATCAAACTCGAACTTCCTGATCAGTTGCTGGCAGAGTGGTTCACAAAATCATTTGTGAATGACATCACACGTGACATCGCCATGGGTGGGGTTGTCACAGAAGAACATGCCATAAGTCGTGCTCAATATCTTGACCTCGTTTACTCACAAATGGGTACTCTTTACGACTTACTCCCTGACGCACCTCGTCCTTCCACTTTCACCACTTTGACTACTCCAGCTGCCTCTCATGCAGCCGACGGTGTGATTGGCACTTTCCATGCCCAACCACATTCTGCCTCAAGCACCACCCCAAACCCACTTCTTCTAATGTTCAAAATGCTCCGTCTCCTACCCCTCCCACCGACAAGACTTCTGAGGTAAATGCATTTCAATCTACCCCAGCCGGTAAAAACAAATCTAGAAAAGGAAAAGGTAAGAATAAGGAGGACACAAATACTTTACAAGCAGAGAGAACCAAAACTCCACCTGTTGACGATAAATATAAGCGCAAGCCTCGATACCCTTGTCTTATCTGTGGTGATGATCACTACACGAAGGATTGTCCATGACACGCCGAGGTCACTAAGTTCCTTCAAGGAGCCCCGAAACCACCTGCTCCGTCCGTTTTTTCCCAACCCTTCCCCTCTCAACAACAGGCCCAATTGGTCATTCATGACCAACCTTCCCCTTCTACTATGTCCTATGTATTGATGTGTATTGGCGATTCAAAGAAGAATGACATTGCACTTACCACTCGAGCCAAAGATTATTCTCCCTCTAAAGAGAAGGTTGATGATCTACCTCCTTCACTGGTACAACTCTCTCCCGTGACTCCACCTACCAACGGTCCTCTTCATCTCGAACGACCAAGCCTTGACACAGTTCTTCGACCCCCTCCAAAGGGCGTCGTTTAGAAATCGGCTTTCAATCCCCATGCTCGTGCTGCCCAAAACTACAACATTGTCAAAGATCTGGCCCAAGCACCTTCAACGATGTCAGCCCTCAAAGTCCTTCAAAGTTGTCCCACACAACAAAAGGCACTGTTGAAATCTATCGGTGGAATCGACCCAACGGACATGAATTTAATAGTTTTTGACTTGGAAGACCACATTCCAAGGTTACCCCCTTAAATCACGTTCCAAATCCAAGTGATTGTCTCTGACAAAAACATTTGTCAAACCATTATCGATGAGGGTGCCTCGACGTGTGTCATGTCTGTTCAATCAACATGATCTCCACCTCGATTCACAAAACCCCTGCGTCTCACGACCCATGGCTGGTACCTGACCCTGGTGATCATCTTCGTTACGACGATCAAATTCCTTTAGGTCCGGTCGAATTTGCCTATCAGGCCATTCAATCGACAACCCCTTCTACCCCCTCTCTTGGTGAGTTATCTCCAGATCCTTTCCGTGTCATTTTTCCCACAGACGAGATGATTATGTCTATCATGGAAGACACCCCCTGGGACGATGGCCATCACCGTTCCATCCTCTTCCTGGAACAACACACCATTGAGAATTATCAATGGATCTTGACCTCGTTGACCGTTGTCGTCATTTCAACTGTTCCCGAGTCCACACACGATGTGGTTTACGAAGGGAACTTAAGCAATATCTCACCCACTATTCCCCTCAGCATATCCATCAAACCTGGAATTGTCGAAAATGTGCACATCGGAGCTTCGTGTTCCCCTGATGAACTCGTCACCTACACATCACTTTTCAAAGAATTTCATGATGTCTTCACCTGGAGCTACGAGGAAATGCCAGGTATCGACCTCGACATTGTGATACATGAGATCAAGACATACCCCGACGCTAAACCTGTCCGGAAACGCCTTTGACCGGTTCACCCACGTAAAGTGGCCACTATCAAACTTGAAGTCGAGAAACTTCTAAAAGCCGGCTTTATTTACCTGGTGACCCTTACTGATTGGGTTTCCAATCTTGTCCTGATCGACAAGAAACAAGGCACAATCCGCGTATGCGTTGATTATAGGGATATCAACAAAGCCTATCCTAAGGACAACTTTCCTACCCCCTTCGTCGATTAGATTGTCGACGATTGTGCCGGAAGAGAAATCTTCTCTTTGATGGATGGTTTCTCCGGATATAATCAAATCAATATCGTTCCCGAGGATCAACATAAGACTGCTTTTATTTGTCCTTGGGGCACTTTCACCTATCGGAAACTCCCTTTCGGTCTCAAGAATGCTCGCGTAACTTTTCAATGCACTATGTCTTATGCCTTCCATGACATCAAGAACATCGTGCAACCATATCTTGACGACTTACCGGCTCATTCCATGCACCATGTCGATCATCCAACCCACCTCCGAGCCATTTTCGTCTACTGTCGGTTTTACCATATACGTTTGAATCCTCACAAGTGCGTCTTCTACGTAGAATCCGGTCAACTTATAGGCTTTATTGTTTCACGTCAAGGGATTAGGGTAGATCCTTTAAAGGTTGAGGTGATTCTTAATCTCCCTCCTCCTTCCACACTTTGCCAGTTACAAAGTTTGCAAGGGAAAGAAAACTTTCTTCGTCGTTTCATCCCGAACTACGTCGAGATAACTCATGGATTTACGCGACTCCTAAAAAAGAGGTCTGAGTTCGTATGGGATACCATTGCAAACAAAGCCTTCGAAGCTTTGAAACTATCCCTGACATGTGCTCCGCTTCTTTTCCCCCCTGATTATAGTCGTGATTATTTCCTCTACCTCGTAGCCTCTGATTACACCATTGGTATGGTTCTCATCCAAGAGGATGATTCTCACGACGAACATGTTATATATTACTTGAGTCGAAGCTTAACACCTACCGAAACCAAGTATTTACATGTTGAAAAACTGGCCTTGGCATCCGTCCAAGCAGTTCAACACTTCTGGCACTATATCCTCTCTCGCATGACTACAGTGATTTCTAACTGCAACCCTATGCAACACATTCTCACATGTCAATTGCAAGGGGGAAAATACTCCAAATGGATCATGATACTCCAGGAGTTTGACTTGGAATTCGAACGAGCCAAGTCCAAGAAGTCCTTAGTGTTTGCCGAGTTGATATGTGACTTTCCCTACTCTGAAATGGAAAATGTAGCAGCCGATTCATTACCTGATGAATCCCTTTTCCTCATTAGTTCTGACGATCTTTGGTATGGAGATATCATCATATATCTCCAAACCCAGAATTTTCGGCCCACTTTGTCCAGTATTGACCGATGTCGAATACGCTACCAAGCCCATCAATATACTATCCTCGGGGATACTCTTTATCGTCGTGGGATTGACTCAGTTTTTCGACGCTGCCTCACATTCGATGAAGCCGAGAAAGCCTTAAATGAATTCCATTCCGAAGCCTGTGTTGGTCATATGTCTAGGTATGCTACTGCCCAGAAGATCTTATGAGCAGGGTATTTTTGGCCTTCTTTATTTAACGATTGCATAATCGCCATCCAAAAATGCCACGCTTGCCAGACCTACAATCATAAGATATGGTCACATCCTGCTCCTCTTCACCCTGTGGTCTCCATTGGTCCCTTTGCAAAATGGGGCATCGATTTCATGACATGCCACCCCCACTCGGCCAGGGGGCATGGATACATTATTGTAGCCGTATATTATTTTACAAAATGGGCCGAAGCGATGCCGACATTTGACAACACTGGAAATACTGCAACATTATTCATTTTCAATCATATCATAGCTCATTTTGGTGTTCCTCAGGCTATCGTCACTGATCACGGTAGCCACTTCAGAAACTTCATGATGTCTGAACTCACTGAAAAGATGGGTCTTCACCATGAAAACGCAACACCCTATTACCCACAAGCCAACGACCAAGTCGAAGCAATTAACAAAGTTCTCATAACCATGCTCCGATGAATGATAGGGATTCACAAAACAAGTTGGCACACAATGTTGTTTTCGGCATTGTGGGCTTACCGGACATCTGTTAAGTCTGTTATTGGGTTTACACCTTTCCGGTTAGTCTATGGTTTGGAAGCCATTCTCCCGATCGAATGCGAGATACCCTATTTAAAACTAGCTATTGAACTCCTACCAAACACCTCTGCTGAAGAGGAACGTCTGTTGTATCTCATGCGATTAGATGAAACTCGATGCGACGCTGCCCTAGTCATCAAAGCCCAGAAGAAATGTGTCAAGGCCCAATACGACAAACATGTCAAGCCTCACGTTTTCTCCGAAGGAGATCTGGTTCTCCTTTACGAACAAGATCAAGATATGCTAGGCGCTGGAAAATTCGAAGCCATGTGGCGAGGCCCTTATATCGTTAAATGAGTCTTGGAGAAAGGAGCTTATGAGTTATTAGATTACGATGGTATCCCTTTGAGTGAACCCAAAAATGGGTTGTACTTGAAGAAGTACTATGCATAAGATTACTTGTGCACGAGTACCTGTATTTTTATTGTATCACACTTCTTGTGTGTTATTGCAGTTTTCTTTGGTCATTATTTGGTCTCTACCCTTATGTGAAGTTGTGTTTGATTTCTAGATGTCGGAGTCTTCGCTACCTCACATTGGCTTCGCTGATGGTGCTAGCCATAGTACTCAAAACCTTGCTTTTGCTGCGTGGACAATTTACGCCCCTACAAACGAACTTGTCACTCTACGAGGTGTGTGGCTCGGCCGAGCGACCAACAATATTGCAGAGTATAGCGCCGTTATCGAATTTTTGATTGATGCTATCTCGCTTGGTATCCGTCACTTGATTGTGCGACTCGATTCGCAGCTCTTAGTACTACAATGAAGTAATGTCGATGCTATTCGAAGTCCTACTTTGTTACGAGTATATTTGCGAATTGGCCTCTTGGAACGTTATTTTGATTATATTGAGTATCAGCATATTCCTATATGTCTAAATACATTAACTGATGCATTGGCTAACTATGTATTAGACAGAAATTTGGGTCATTTATAAATCAATCACATCACGAGTATCAACACAAGATAAGATGGTAGAAAACCATATGTATATATAATGATCAAAACAGTTTTTTACAAAAAGTTCTGTCCGAGAAACAAAAGTTCAAAATATGAAGCACATAACTTCTACAAAGTGACGTCATGGATGACGTTCACGGTAACACACGACCGCCCAGGAAACCCTATGAAGCAGTCAACCAATGGACTCTGACACTCATACTGTATGAAGCTGATAACCTCGTGGAACCTCTCCAAGGGGCATGTCTGGAATGTCCGCTATCAAACCCTCCAGGTTTTGTTCCACCACTTCATAGTCTTCAACGTCCCATCGTGACACTAGAGCCACCTCTCCTCGCCGCTGACTAGGAGAAGTACCCGGAGGTCGATAAGGCCCCATGTATGTGTTATCAAAAAGAATTTTTTAATTATACCTTGGATGAACATAAAAACATTTGCATATGATAAAATTCACAAAAACATTTAAAAAGGAAAAAATGTGTACTTCTTACCAAGATCTCCCCATTGAGCATCCTCAGGCAGGGCTAAATATGGATCTCCTCAGAAATCCAATCTGGCATAAGCATAATCATCGACCATCAACATCTATGGTCGCAACCAGTCGAAGAAGACATCATTGTATTTTACAATTGGTCCAGCTACGTGCCGGGCCATGAGCTGACACCACCTCAGCATTCTTGGATTCGTTGGAGCCGGTAAACCCCACTCAACCTGTAATCTAAGCAAGGGAACCCTCTCAAGAAATAAGGACACCAACAATGACCCATACTCGAATTGCTTCAGGTTGCCTCTCCTGCATTTGGTCAACTGCCTCTTCACGCTGCAGAGAACTGCATCTGCCCAGTTAAAAAACTGAGGCTCAGTACACTCTATGGCATACTGAAAGTAGCTCTGGATAGCCATATGAGCAGCAATTCTCCCAGCGATACAAGCAATGGTGAAAAAAATGGTGCGAAGGGTCAAATATCGCACCCTCCAAATGGCTACCTTTCCTTTGCTCCTTTCTGCCTCTGGAACACAATGCAAACGAAAGTATTCACTCATAGGTAGCCCACCACCTCTGCTACCAGTCAGGCTCATGTGGTACCCACGCCGTGACAGTCCTATCAAGAAGTAAATGTCTTAGATATCCAAGGACAGTGTGTGGACCCCCACATGGAATACTTGTTGGTCTGGGTCCCACATATTCATAAGGTACTCTAATAACCTGACTTGGGCCCTCATGCCTGGGATGCGAAAGAATTTCAAGAGACCACAGTCTCGCAAAGTGGCAACGGTACCCAGGTTATTCCTGACAATAACATCATCTTCTTCATGTTCCCTTTCATTCCATTCTAGAACCATGGTGATAGCCAAATGGCTGCATAAGGAACATAAGAAGAAAGTCAACAACTCTATTCAACACTTGGTATCTTTTTCATTGAGAAAATTTCAAAAAACTTTTTCAGTTTGTGGTTCTCGCAGGTGACCTTTAGGCACAGTGCGAGGTTCTCGCAGACACCTTTGGGTCCACCTGCGAGAATGATGCATTCTCGCAAGTCCCGTGTGGCTGGCCTGCGAGAATGGCTGAGCGCAATTTTGGCCCCTAAAACAAAGTCAAAAACATGAATTTTACCAATGAAAATGAAAAATTAAACCATGAAAAGATAGAGGATAAGGGGCTTACCTCACTGCCAGAGACGGTTCATCGAATGGATGCTCGTACCTCCCGCAGTCTAGCGCCAAAATTCGACAACAAAAGAGGGGTTTTGGACTAAAATATTGGCAAAGTTACAATAACTATGGTAAAAAGAACTTTTACTCATTTATATTTACTTTTACCATTTGTCATGGGTTTTTTAATTGTTATATTTATTAAACTTAATGCTTAATACCTTTATGAGTACGAATTTTGCAGGCATAATGACCTCGACGTTCATACGCAGGGATACATATATTTTTTCTCTTCTTCATCGCATGTTTTGATTGGTTTTCATGGTTTTTGTACAAAACCTCGAGCTTGGTTTTTGTCCATTCTCACGCTCAAAAATACATGAGAACGCGATCGAGCACACTTTTATCACTTTTTCGGGCTCAACAAGGTTATACAAAAAAGGAACCCCCCTGGAGTCCTCTTTAAGCTCTTTTCAGACTCTCTAAACATGAAAATATTGTCGAGCGACCTTGATCTTTTCACGCTCGTTAAAATGTTTGAAGAAAGCATCTGTTGGGCGATAATTTATCTCTTTTTCAGTCTCATCAGACTATTTTACGAAAAAGGAACTGAGATATTTCTCTTTTAAGTGTTTTTTCCAGACTCTATAATCATGAAAAACCTTCGAGTTTTCTATCTTTGGACTCGTTAAACAAACATCGACAGACCTGCAATGGGACTGAACCACTCCTTCCTAGGGTTCGTTAAACATACTCCAAAGGACTCTTCTGAAGGATGAGCTTACATCAACAAGCATATGTTATCCTCCTCAAGCTTGCGTAAAAATAAAGAGGTACTCACCAGAAATGGTGGGGGAAAAATTTGGGAAAGGGATGTGTTTTCGTATTCGTATTATTGGCAGTAAGTGTCGCTCTTGAACATGACACCCCCCTATTCATTATTTGAAGCCAGTTTGGGAAATCCATTTGTCTCTCATTCCATTTGTTACAAGTTCATATCCTGATTCGTCTCTGAGTCAATGCTGCCAAACCATTGGTCGTGTCATTCATATGTTTAAGAGAAGTTCATTCGAAACCTCTATCAAGTCGTCCATATGCAGTTGTCCATTCTCTCCGTGTCAGCCTTCCCTGTGTCCAGTTCAAGTTACATCATACTCTGTTCCACCTTCAAAATATGTTATTCATTTCATGTCATTGATGGGGGATACATCAAGGCCCTCCTATGACGAGTTTTTTTCCGTTGACTCCAGCTCATTATCTGGAAACAAGACTTAGAAATTATTTGGTACCTTGGGACTTGCATGCCTCAATGGCAGGTCTCCTCGCTTTCGACAGTGGGTTTTCATCATTGACCCCTGATTGAGAGATTCTGTTAGATGTTCAACCTCAACTCATTCATTCACATTCGGTATATTGTACTAGTGTACCTTGGGAGTCATTGACATTAATGGTGATTTCCCTCGCACTTGTTAACTGTTTCATCAATGACCGGTAATCAAGTGGTTTCTACCATGTTCGACTTCGACACATGTAATCACATGGCTAGATTCGTACTTTCGAGCAACGGGATTGAAGACCCTGGATCTCATCTCTTTGGTTCAGGTTGCGATGGAATATGTATAATTTGCTGACACATAGATCCACTTTGTATGTCTCGTGGCTGTGTCATCTCGATTTGAATTTTCTTGCATAGTTCCACAGTGTATTCCTAGTGGCTATGCGATATTTTGATGGCATGGATCCACATTGTATGATTGGTGGCCATGACCTATGCTTATAGTGTCATCCGTTCGTGATCTGAGTATGGGAATGCCTACCTCAGAACTAGTACGATATTCTGCAGATGCTTGGTTGTTCGCAAGTTTTCGATTAGGTGCGCTCCTGGTTTCCGACACACACACATGCAGTTTACAAAGTATTTCGGCTGTCACTGATTCCGACCTCATACTTTGGGGGGAATTCTGTTACCCATGATTTTGGTCATCTATATGGTGTATTAACCATGGTGTACTCAGGCTCCCAACAAGAACTTTCTCTTGAGAAAAATAACATTCATCTCCTTCCAGAAAACATATTTTTGAAGAGAGTTCGCAGGTTGCTTATAGCCTAGGGTGCGAGAATGACCCATTCTTGCAGGCCACCTTCAGCTAGGGTGCGAACTTATCACACTGTGCTCTATACCTAGGGTGCGAACTTGATCTCAAGCTTGGAAAAGGAAGAAGTCTCGATGGTTCCAGAAGGGAATCTTCTAGAATATGGGTTGGCATTCGAATGGTTATCATTTTACTGGTTTCCCTGATTTGGTGGGATCATTCTCATCCATGTAACCATCTTATCCTCTCCTATATATTGATAGGTTTCTCATGGAAAAGGTTAAGCAAGATTAATTGAAAGATTGGTGAAGGAATTGTGTGAAGAACCCATCTTGAGCAGAAGCTTGGAGACTCTAGTAGGTCTACCAAGAGGAATTGGATCTTCTTCATGCAAGGATAGAGAAAGTGTGTGTGTTAGAACCAAGAGTCACTGAAAGGAAGCTTGCAACATCAAGGAGATTAGGTTGTATCTTCTACTTTCGATTAATATGATACAACGACATGTCCTTTTCCCATAAAGTCATTCTTACTTTATTATGTAATTCCTTGATCATACACATAAGTTGACGATTGGATATATTTTGCTATCTTCACTTTGGTTGGTTTGTGTTGTCTTGGTATTGACCTCAGGAGAGCACCGAAGCAAAGCGAAAGCAACAAAGAACCAATGAAGCGATATAAAGGTATGTCACTTGTTCCTCCTTACCAACTATTTCAATGGTCGTAACTTAGGGAAAGAGTCATGTCCTGTCCTATTTTGTTCTAGATCCAGGTGGATCTAGTGAGATCTATTAGTGTCTTCACCTACCGATTAGTCCGATAACAATCCCAAGTGATAGAGAGACCCCATTTCCATTTGAGAGAGAGGAATGATAATCAATCTTATTGACAAATTTTTCAGAGGAATAATGAGACATAGATCAACATGTAACATAATTTAAAGCACATCCAATAAACCTGATATTATAATCACACCATAGAAGCCATACATAACCAAAATGCCACAAAACTCTCTCCTACTTACAAATTCTCCTCCAAGACCTCACATACACTCTCTAACCTCACACCATTACAATCGCAAGCATATATTCTCACAATAATTCTCGAGTATCTCAACAACACAAAATCCGAGCTATCTTAACAAACCTTACATTTACTCAATCAGTTCTACAAAATAGTAACAAATGGAAATCTATCATAAATAATAAGCTCTCGATAATTTCTAGAGATATTGTGACTATCCATTACAATGAAATTAAAATTAATGGAACCAACCCCCCTTAGTAAATGTCATTGACCCCTTAGGTCAATTCTAAATATTGTTGTAAGATGCTCCTACATTAGACTCCCAAGGAAGAAAAGAAATATTCACCATGTCTTCAGGGTTCACATGATACTTGGAGATCTCTGCTGTAGTCATCCAAGTAGATTCCTCTACTACCTGATTCTTCCATTTCACCATATACTAGAAATATTCTTTACCCTGGTCCTTTTTTCCACTCTCTTATCCAATATTTCCTCAATCTCCTTCAAAAGTTTCTTAGGAAAATTTTGTTTACACCCGATGCTCTGATTTCCATCACCTATAGGTTTATATGTAGAAACATCTTATGTTTCTTTGAAGGGATACAAATCTGTCACACTGAATATTAGCAAAATTCCTATATCAATTTGAAGTTCAATCTCATAAGCATTGGTAACAAATTTCCTCAACTTCATGCAAGGTCCAATCTTTTCCATCTTCAATTTGGTGTAATTCCCTACTGGAAACCTCTCCTTTCTTAAGTATTCCATGAACAAATCACCAATCTAAAAATCCACATGTTTTCCCTCTGTTTATTCTTGTGGATGCACTCTTTCATTTTTTGTTTGACCCTTTCTTGTAACTCTTGCATACTCACTGCAAAATCCTCATCATCAACACTTCTTAACTCTTTTTTTCGTAAATTTCTCAACTCATACACTCCTCTTGGATGCATTCCATGCAAAATATGGAATGGAATCATCCATGTACTTCTATTTGGTGAGTAATTATATGAAAACTTTGTTATGGTCCAAATACTAAAATATCATAAAATTACAGAAGTACACACCATTTACAGAATGTCAACGTGGAGCACAAATCCAAGATAGATAAGTTACACAATAACTCCTTAAACAATAGGGGAACACCCTCCAAATAACCAAATACCTTTCATACTTCACAATTCACCTCTCAATAATGAATATATGATCTCTTATATATAGCTATTCACACTTGCACATGAGGCCCCTTTATCACTAGGCCAACCCTATTACATATGTATTTACATATTACATGTACATTTAGGCCCATATATGCCCTCCTTTGGGGTAATATCATATACATTTAGCCATATATATGCCCCCCTTGGGTCATAACAAACTGAAATTGAGCAAGCATCTGGTCACATTGCATAGGGTTCTCATTCACAAGGATCCTCAAAATATTTCCCATACTTCTGTTTACTACCTTTGTTTTCCCATCAATTTGTGGATGATAGGCTGAGCTAAAACTTAGATTAGTACCAATATTCTTCCACAAGGTTATACAAAAATGTCCCACAAATTTAGTGTCTCTATCTGAAACTATACTTTTGGGTAACCCATGCAACCTTACAACCTCCTTAAAGAACAAAGTTGCAACATTTGTTGCATCACTAGTATTGGTAAAAGTAATGAAATGAGTCATTTTTGAAAATCTATCTACCACAACATAGATAGAATCGTTACCTCTCTATGTATTTGGAAATCCCAACACAAATTCCATACTCACTGCATCCCATAGCCTACTTGGAATGGGTAGTGGTTGATACAACCCTGTATTATGACTTCTCCCTTTAGCATGCTGAAAAATTCTGCACATTTCCACAAATTTCCTCACTTTATTCTGCATACCTAGCCAATAATTAAAAACATTTACCTGAGAAAAAGTTTTATCATGTCCAAAAAGTCCTGACAGTCCTCTGTTGTGCTTCTCTTTGATTATATTCTCCATGATTGGACACTTTGGTATGCATAATTTACTGGTTTTGAACAATAGTCCTTCCTGTATCATATAGTACAATCATTGACTTATGTTACCAGTATCTGGATTTTCACAAGATGCATAGGCATCTTTGAAATTTGCATTATCTTGATACATTTCTTTTAAACCACCAAAGCTTAAAGTGTTGACTTGAAGATTCTACTTAATTCATCAACAACTTTATTTGCTTTCCCACTAGTGTGCTTAATTACAAATGCAAAATTCTGCAAACATTCAACCCACTTAGCATGTCTTTGATTCAATTTTGGTTGACTACTTATAAATTGTAATGCATGATTATTGGTGTAAAGAAAAAATTCCTTGGCCATGAGGTAATGCCTTCACTTCTTAAGCGCTTGAAAAATTGCATACAATTCCTTTTCATAAGAGAAATATTTTTGTTTTTCTTCATTTAATTTCTTGCTAAAATATGCAATTGGTATTTTCCCCTGACTCAAGACAACTCCTATTACAATCCCACTAATATCGGTCTCAACTTGAAAAATTTATCAAAGCTTGGAAAAGCTAACACGGGCTTTTCAATAATCTTTTTTTTCAATAGTTTAAAATTTCTATCAGTTGCTTCTATCCACTTAAATGGTTGTTTGCTTTCTTTGATATTTTCTACAATAGGTGCACATATCTGACTGAAACTTCTAATCAAATTTCTATAAAAACTTGCAAGTCCATGGAAACTTCTTACCTCAAATGCATTTCTTGGGGTTGGACAATTCACAATTGCTTGAACCTTTTATGGGTCCATCTTCAAACCTTCTTTAGATACTACAAACCCCAAATATACCAACTTCCTTTTCATTAAGATATATTTCTTCAAATTTATCAACAATTTTTTCTTTTGCAGGGTATTCAAAACCATCTTGAGATGTATTAAATGCTCATCTCTTGCCTGGCTATAGATCAATATGTCATCTAGATAGACTATCACAATTTTTCTAATAAATTCCTTTAAGACTTCATTCATCAACCTCATAAATGCACAAGCAACATTTTTTTATCCAAAAAGGCATCACCAACCATTAATACATTCCACTATTAGTCTCAAAAGCAGTTTTCCATTCATCCCCTTCTCTTATCCTAATTTGATGGTATCCACTTTTTAAATCATTTTTTGAAAAAAACTTGTCCCACTTAAGCAATCCATCAAATAATCTATTCTAGGTAATGGAAATATGTACCTGATGGTGATTTTGTTAATTTCCCTAGAATTAGTGGACATGCGCCATCCACCATCCTTCTTTGGGTTGAGCATTGTTGGTACAACACATGGAATCAAACTTTCCTTCACCAAACCTTTGTCTAACAACTCTTGTACCTGGTTCTTTATCTCTTCATTCTCTTGTGGGGACAATCTATATGCTGCTTTGTTAGGAAGACTTGCTCCAGGTATCAAATGAATGTGGTGATTGATACTCCTCATAGGAGGAAATGAATTTTGTAATTCATCTACTATGATATTAGCAAATTCATCAAGCATAACTTTAACTTTTGTAGGAAAATCATCCAGATTTGTAGTAGTGAGTATTATCTTTGGATTACCAATTAAAGAAAAATGTACCTCCTCTTTCTTCTCGACTTCTTGTAGTAGCTCCTTCCCACTCATCAGAAAAACACTAGGTCCAGTTTCTTCTTTGATTGATTAGTCCTTCAAAGGAAACAACACGTGTTTATGTCCATCTTTCTCCAGGGAATAAGTGTTTCTTCTTCCATCATGAATGGCTTTCCTGTCATACTTCCATGGCCTTCCTAACAAAATATGATAGACATCCATGGGCATTATATCACATAACACCACATCCTTTTAAGTACCAATTTGAATTTCCACCTTACATTGCTCACTTACCAAGAGTTGATGTCTCTTTTGTAACCAAGACACTCTATAGGGAGTGGGATGTGACATCCTCTTCAAACCCATCTTCTCTACCATCTTAGTGGAAATCAAATTATCTGTACTTCCACTGTTGGGCGCAAGCCTAGTTTGGGAGAAAAGCATGACGTGGGAGAAATAAATTTGGGAGGAAAAGAAACACATATAAGGCATACACACATGTAGGAAAAGCAACACATGTAAGGCAGACGCACATGTAGGAAAAGCAGCACATGCAAGACAGATGCACATGTAGAAGAGGAAAGCATGAGAGGCAAACATGTAAGAAGACCTAGCCATGATAGGGTTAGGGTTTTGGTAAGAAGATGTAATGGTTGGTAAGCCAAAAACATGTATAAGTAGGTACCTAGGAGGAGTAGGTTGGGGTTCCTTTGTGGTTGGTCATTGTTACTATGTCATTCAAAGACAAAATGACTGTAAATCCGATATGTTTCATAAGATGTTGAGCCGAAGAGAGGAAATAAGGTAGATCTTGAGGGTTATATCACATGCTGAGGAGCATGGTGTGATCTAGTCTGCCTCATTGTAGATATCGACCCGCTGATGGAGAATTGTAATGCACGTGGCACTGTAGTTTTGGAAACACAATAATAAAAGAGTAGAGCAGCCAAATATTTGTGGATGTAGCCCAGGAGGGGTGAACTAAGGTAGATCATGTGTTATGTGATTGAATATTGTATATTTATTTTATTGTCAATGATTAGATGTTAGAAAAATGATAGAATGACTAGTTAGATCTGCTATTTTACATGCATGAATAAGAATTATATGGTATTCAATATAATTTGAATGTTAAAGTAACAAATTAAGATCACAGAGGTTAATCCTAGATCCCCACTCACTCCCAGGCTGCAAGCACTTGAGCGTTGCAACCACCAATAGAAATATCTCGGGTGAGACTGCGCAGTGATCTCTGTGTACTGCGTTGCCTTCTGGTTTACTAGAGGGGACAATAGTTTTAAAGGGGTTTTGTTGGAAACCATGGTATACCTGAACCTAGGTCAGCCCAAGAAAGGTAGCAAGAGAGAAGTAACCAACATCCATTGTCAATGACAACTTTGCAACACTTCCCCTTTGACTTGCATACAACTCAGAACAATTTTTTTCTTTGTGATGGCTCACTTGTTTCCTTTTATGATTTAACCAAGACCCTCTTCAACGTCAAAGACTCCCCCACCTCTGGATTTTCTTACTTTTCCACTGCATTAAGCGTTTCTTCTCTAGCCTCTGGAACATTTGCATTATTATGATTCTTATGATTTATTTCAAGGGCAGTCCCAAGACATGTGTCTTATTTTTCCACATGTGTAGAATCTAATTTCTCTACCTCTGCATCTTCCTCTGGAGCCAAATATCCTACCTCTAGAGTCTCCTCTCTTTGGTTATTGTCTGTTTGAACTATATGCTTCATCCTTAGAATTCTGAAATCTTCCCTTATTGGAGGATTCCTTTCCTCTTGTTGGAATTCTACCTCTTCCATTTTGACTCTGCTTTCTGGATAATTTATCTTCTGTATTCAGGGCTTCTTGATAAGCATCTTAGATAGTCCTCAGGGTTAGAAGACTGATTTCATCCTGGATTTAATACCTTAAGCCATTGATGTACCTTGCAACTTTATCATCGTCATTCTCTATATACCTTGCCCTGATGTTTAATCTGAAGAATTCTTCAGTGTATTCCTTCACTGACATAGCCTTTTGCCTCAGGTTCTAGAATCTTCTGAACAGGTTCAATTGAAAATCTATGGGCATAAATTTTTCTTTAAATTTAGACACCATCCAGTCCCAACTCCTAATTTTTTATTTTCCTTTCTTCCTTTAGTCATCCTACAACTCATCCCACCATAAGGTTGCATGTCCTTTCATCCTAGTTACAACATTATTGACCTTCTTTTCTTCATGTATGTACTCATAGTCAATGTATTTGTCCATTGCATTGATCCAATCAAGCAATTCCTCCACATTCAATTTTTCCTCATACATTGGGACCTCCATTTTTGGTATGGATCCCACCTTAGTAACCAGCCTAAACAACTGCTCTTCAACTGTTTCGCCTCCTGGTGCTTCTTCTTATTCTCCAAAGTGGGTGTCTGTTGGGTTGTAATAGCAAAGTTCATCTCTAACAAGTGTATCAGAACTTTGCTATTCTTTGATGAGTGTATCAGATCTTGATTTACCAATATTGAATCTGAGAACTAAACCCTAGGTACATTAAGAGTTGCAAGTAATAAATTGTGTTAAAGATCATGGTAAAGAATGGCGAGTAGTTCAAGATTAGAGATAGAAAAAATCAATAGCTAGAATTTGAGATTTGGAAGCTCAAAAAGGAATATATTCTTGTAGATTGAGAACAATGGACAACAGTTTGTCTAGGTACCCAAATGATAGGCATGTTGATGGAAGAATGGGAGAAACTCGAAAGAAGAGCAAGAAGTACAATTCAGATTTGTCTTGCAGATTTGGTAGTGCTGAATGTATTAGGTGAATATTCCACCAAGAAACTATGGGACAAGTTGTGAATCTTATACCAATCAAAATATCTAGTAAATAAGTTGTTTCTTAGAAAGAAACTGTATCTTCTGAGAATGAGTGGTGTCAGTTCGGTCACTGAGAATTTAAATGCATTTAACACCATTTTAAGCCAGTTATCATCTGTGGATATTAAAATCACCGAGGAGGAGAAGTGTATAAGCCTATTATGTTATTTTCTAGACTCATGGGATAACTTAGTCATGGATATAGGGAGTAATACAACCAAACTAGTGATAGAAGATGTGGTTTCTTCTCTGTTGTCAAAAGAAATGAGAAGAAATAACATGGAAGGATCTACCAAAGATGCTTTAGTGGTGAGAGGTCGATTAGTTGAAAGAGATAAATCCAAATTATCAGGTAGAAATTCTAAGTCGAAGGGTAGATGAAAATCCTTGATTCAGTCGAAAATAAGATGTTGGAAATGCGGTAAAGCTAGGCATTACAAAAGGACTGTAAGTCGAGGGCGATGGAAGTAAGTACGGTATTCGACGAGAAGCAGTCGACTGAGAGAAATACAACCCTGGATAAGGGAGGTGATGTGTACCTGGGGTCGACTAGTACATAGTCAGATCAAGGTGTTTGGTTGATCGAATTAGAATCATCCTATCATATGACACCACATAGAAAATGGTTATCCGAGTGTGAACGATATGATGGAGGTGATGTGTTGTTGGGGGATGACTCTACAATAAAAATTATCGAACGAGGAAGATTTCGACTGATACTGCATGACGGGAGGAAAAGAACCCTTCCAGGTGTGCTACACATTCTAGGTTTGGAAAGAAATATGATATCTGTCAGTAAGATGAGTGATGAATGTGTGCATACTCTATTTCAGAAGGATTCGTGCAAAATGGTCACAGGTGTGATGGTCTTAATGAAAGGAGTTCGGATTGGAACCCTATACAAGTTATTAGGGAATGCTGACTCGACTAGATGCAACAAAATCATTTCTATTGAAGTTGACTCGACTTTGACTCAAATTGACCTGACTTAGGTTGAGTCAATACAAACATACTCGACAAGACATGATAAAATCGACCCGACCAAGATATGGAATGAGAGGATGGGACACATTGAAGAAAAAATGACTTCAATATATGAACAACAAAGGTATGGTCGAAGGGTTTCCTAAATTTGGTTTAGAGGTTGACATTTGTGAAGATTTCATATATGGAAAACAAAGTCGGGTGAGGTTCCCATCTGGAGAGACAAGGGAAAATGGGATTCTAGAATTGGTTCATAGTGATGTGTTTGGCCCAGTTACAATTCCTTCACTTGGTGGATCCATGTATTATTTATCCTTCATATATTTGTTTCCCAAGAAGACGTGGATATATTTCCTAAGGAATAAATCAAAGGTTTTCGAGAAATTTAAAGAGTTTAAATATCTTGTAGAAAACCAGACAGATAAAAAGATTAAGGTGTTGAGAACTGAAAATGGTGGTGAATTCTGTGGAAAATAATTTGATTAGTTATTTAAGCAGTGTGGCATAGCATGCCAAAATACCACACCATATACCCCACAACAAAAATGAGTTGGCGAGAGAATGAACAAAATGTTGATGGATAAGGAAAATGGCATACTCAATGGTGTTGGGCTCACACATGAATTCTGGGCAGAGGAAGTCAACACTGCAGGATATATGGTGAATATGTCACCTTTGTCGGTGCTATTCGACATGACTCCACATGAGGTATGCTCAGGTAAGAATCCTTTAGTTTCACATCTCAAAGTATTTGGCTGTGATGCATTTGTGCATGTTCCCAAAGAAAAGAGGAGCAAGCTGGACAAGAAGGAAGTCAAATGTATTTTCATTGGATATAAAAAAGGAGTGAAAGGATATAAGATATGGGATCATGCATAAAGGAGAAAAGTGTACTTAGATATGTGGTCTTCAGAGAAGTTAGAGGTAAGTCTATCCTAAATAAGTTTTTTCAGACCGAGAATAATCCTAAGACGGTCCGGTTTGAACTGAGGAATGAAGAAGATGATTCAAATGAGTTGACTGAGTATGATGAAGAGGTGGAACAATAGACTTTGGTGGTAAGAATGTAAGAAAGAATAATAAAACTAGTCGAAAGGTATATCCCACCCTACTTTCATTTTTCATTCGTGCTAACTTCCATCAATGATGAGCCCAAGTTGGTTGGTGAGTCAGTTGACTCAACAGAGGGAAAACTCTGGAAGGATTCCATGGTCGAAGAGATGGAATACTTGCACAAGAATGAGACATGGGATTTATTCAAGTTACCTAGTGGAATAAATCCCATCGGTAGCAAATAGGTATTCAATAAGAAGATGAAAGTCGCAGGACAAGTCAAGAAGTTCAAAGCTCGAATAGTAGCGAAAGGTTATTCCCAAGTCGAGGGAGTCGACTTTGGTGAGATTTTTTGCCCTGGTGAAAAAATAACTTCCATTAGAGTACTAATTTCTCTGGCTGTAGAATTCGATATGGAAATAGAACATATGGATGTGAAGACAACGTTCCTACATGGGGACCTGGAAGAAGAAATCTACATGAAACAACCTGAAGGATTTGTAGTAAAGGGAAAGAAAGAGTTGGTGTGCAAACTAAAAAGATCCCTCTATGGTCTAAATAAATTGTCAAGAATGTGGTACCAAAAGTTCGACGCATACATCCTTAGTTTGGTATTTGTGAGAAGCAAAGTTGATCACTGCATATTTTCCAAGGAAGAAGGTGGGCGTTTCATATATGTAGCTTTGTATGTCAATGACATGTTGCTGATTGGAAACAACATGGACTCAATAAAGGAGGTGAAGAAGCAACTATCCTCTAATTTTGACATGAAGGATATTGATGCAACTAACTTCATTCTAGGAATGGAGATTAAGAGAGATCGGCCCACTAGAAATATTTGGTTGAATCAGATGAAGTATATTGAAATCATTATGAAACGGTTCAACATGCAGGATTGCAAACCAGTGAAGGTACCAATTCCTGTAGGAGCAAGGCTAACTATTGAACAATGTCCAAAGACACAGGAAGAAATAAAGTACATGGCATGTGTTCCCTATGAAAGTGTTGTTGGAATTCTAATGTATGTGATGGTTTGCACTCGACTAGACATTTCCCATGTAGTGGGAGTGTTGAGTAGGTACATGTCGACACCTGGAAAGGAGCACTGGAATGCTGTCAAGAGAGTATTCAGGTATCTGTGTGGAACAAAGGACTATGCTATATTATACCAAGTAAGACCTGGAGGTGACACTGGTAAATTAAATGTACATGGCTTTGTCAACGCCAAATGGGATGGAGATATGGATTGACGAAGGTCGACCAACGGATATGTCTTCAATATGTTCGGTGGAGCAATAAGATGGATGAGTAAGTCAGAGGAGGTCATAGCCTTGTCAAAAACATAATTTGAATACATGGTGGCCACTCATGGAAGCAAAGAAGCGGTATGGATGCAAGGGCTGTGTTCAAGAATTGGTTTTGAGAAGAGAGATATGAAGGTAAGTTGCAACAGTCAAAGCACAATATTTCCATCAAAGAACCCTGCTTATCATTCGAAGACTAAGCATAATGATGTATAATACCATTTCCTAAGAGATATGGTGGAAAGTAACAAGGTGATAATTGAGAAATTAGACTTGTTGGAAAATGTAGCAGACTCATTGACCAAGTCTATAAGTGTTGTGAAGTTATCTTGGTGCAGAGAGGCAATGGGCATTGCTACCCTGGGTATGTGATTGAAAGTTCAAGAATATCCTGTTTCAACAAAGAAGAAAACAAGTGGGAAAATTTTGGGTTGTTATATTCTTTGTAGTGAAAGTTTAGTTGAGGTGAATTGACTAACGATCAAAGGTCAAGGTGGATCGACAAAAATCAAGGTCGAGGTGGATTGAAAACAAGTTGGAGGTTGAGGTGAGTCGACCGGTTAAAGTTGAAGTCAAAGGTCAAGGCAGTTCGACATGGAAAAGGAATCAACAACAAGTCGAAGAGGTCAATCAACAAGAGGTTGACAGGAAGATGCGTGGCAACCAACTAAAGACAAAATGAAGGCTGACTGGTAGTCAACTCGTAATCTAACTTGGAGTCAATTGTAAGAGAATCCTGAGATTTGTGCGATTTGTAGCCAATGATCTGCATGGATCTGTAACCATTTTTGGGTGCTAGGTATTTAGGGTTTTTCTTGTTTTAAAGCCTATAAAGAGGCATGTTGTAAGGTAGTAAAGGTGAATAAAAAATATGTGAATGCAAAAATATGATAATGAAAAATATGCCAATGCATGAGTAAATCGTAGGTTGTTGGTCATCTAGATGTAAGTCAATTGGATACATGGTTTTTCTTGTGCAGGAAAGCGGGTATCATGTCAACTGTGTCTTATGTGTGGACCAAGGTTACACATGTAACATTTTATTCATATTGAATAAGACAACAAGAGAGGAGAACACTCAAAGGAATGTTGGTTTTCCCGGTTTGGGTTTCCAGGGTAAAATCTTTGTGTATTGTGTGATTGCTTTGTCATTTGCATTCTTGATTAAATTATTCTTCTCTTATGCTAGGATTAGTGTGGAAGTGTACTTCATTTCTTGACAGTGTCTTCATCTTCACTGGAATCACCTATGTTAGGTTCCCTTCGTTGAGCTTCTTCCATGGCTTCCATTCTATCCTGGACTCTCCTTAATTCATTTTACAGTTCTATAACTGCCACATTTGTTGGCATACCTCTTATCCTAGGAGGAATGACTAGTAAAGACACCTTCCTCTCATTTTGATAAAAAAATGATGAAAAATAAGGTTTTTTTTCCCACAGTCTTGGATAAATTCTTGTACTTTTCCCTCAATTTTGGAAACAATTACCTTGACACCTATAATCAATGGCCCCAAATCGTTCTTGGATTATTCCAATTTACTCAACAAATGAGTTATGGCCTTTTGCGCTAACTCGAACCTCATATAACCAAGGATAGAACCATGGTCTAATCCAAATGTCTCTAATTTTAATTAAATCCCCACAGAGGTTGTGTTTCCGTCATAAAACCTAGAGCTATAACCAAGTGCCTTTTCCTTGGGCAGTTTACCACTTTTGAAAGGTGGTATTCATTTAACGGATAGAGGAGGTTAGAAAGAGGTTTCCAAATTAATTTTGAAGGGTGTCACTGTAAATGTGTTGAAACTGCACATAAAATATCTAGCTAGCAAATGACATACACAGTTTGCAGAGAAATTATGAGAAAAGAGAAACATGAGAGAAAGAATGGAAGAATTCTCATTAACCAAATGAATTAATGAAAATTTACACATGATATACTATGTATAACAAAACTAATGCACACT